>ML815693.1:0-20756 GCA_009831015.1 Picea engelmannii
ATGGTGGATTCTGTCTGTAGACTTCTTCAAAAGGAGTCATGCGAGTGACAGTGTGGTAAGAGGTGTTGTATCACCATTCAACTAGGGGTAACCACTGAACCCATTGATGTTGTTTGTCAAATGAAAAACACCTCAAATATGTTTCCAAACACTTATTCACCTCTTCTGTTTGGCCATCAGTATGGGGATGATAGGTTGTGCTAAGATGTAATTGAGTTCCCTAGAGCCTGAATAATTCTTGCCATAAATTGTTGGTAAAAGTGGGATCACAGTCAGAAGCAATAGAATGAGGCATTCCATGGAGTTTGAAGATATTATCCATAAAAATTTGAGCCACTATGGATGATGTGAATGGGTGTTGAAGAGAACATAAATGATCATATTTGGAAAGACGATTCACTACCACCATGATGAATGACTTATTTCCCAATTTAGGTAAGCCAACAATGAAATCCATATAAATATCCGTCCAAATAGTAGGTGGAATCAGAAGCGGTTGGAGTGTACTAAGAGGTTTGAAAGTCTCACCCTTATTGCATTGATATGTATCACATTCAACCACAAAGGTGCATATGTCCTGTTTCATATCGTCCCAAAAGAAAGATCGTTTGACCCGTTCATACATTTTGGTAATACCTGAATGTCCTGCTTTAGGTGAAGCATGAAACTTAGAGAACACCTTGGATTTAAGTGCCGACTGTTTGCTTAAATACAAGAGACCTTTATAGATAAACTCGTCATTGTGCCAAGGGTAGCCTAGAGCAGCTTGGGGATTATGTTAAAGTTTTTGAATTAGGCTGGAGATTTTGGGGTCTTGCAACCATTCCTGTCGAACAACCTGAAGCCAATCGACAACAATGAATGAGAGGGAAAAGAGGGACCCTTCATCTTCATATTTCTAAAAAGTGCATCATCCACCACATTTTCTTTGCTCTTCTTATAAACAATCTCATAATCATATCCAAATATCTTGGTCGCCCATTTTTGTTGCTTAGAGGATGAAATTCATTGTTCCAAGAAGTACTTGAGGCTTTTGTGATCCGTCTTAATTTGGAAGTGTTGTTCCAATAGATAAGGGTGCCAGAGATCCACTGCATGAAAAATAGCCAACATTTCCTTTTCATAAATTAATTGGGCCAAATGTCAGTCTGACAACTGTTTGCTGGTGAAACCCAAAGGTCATCCATATTGCACAAGGACTGCCCCAATTCCTCTCCTTGATGCATCACATTCCAAAACAAAGGTCTTGGTGAAGTTAGGTAGGGCCAGTACAAGAGTAATGCACATAGGTTCTTTCAAGGCTTGCAAGGATTGGTCAGTTGTTGGAGTCCAACTGAAAGAATTATTTTTAAGGAGAGCTGGTAGAGGAGCCACAATTTTTCCATAATTTTAAACAAAACTGTGATAATAGCCCATTAAACCTAGGAAACCACATAGAATGTTAAGAGTTTTAGGGTGATGCTAGTTCTTCATAGCTTCAATTTTCTTGGGATCCACCCTTACACCATCCTTGCCAACAATATGACCCATGTAATCAACTTTAGAGGCACCAAAATCACATTTAGATTGTTTGAGGAAAAGTTGGTGCTTGGAGAGGAGATGTATAACTTGATCTACATGGGAGAGATGGGATGGCCACGTTTTATTATAGATGAGAATATCATCTAAGAAAACTAACACAAAATGATGGAGGAAAGGACGAAAGACATGATTCATAAGACTTTAAAAAGTGGAGGGGGGATTATAGAGACCAAAGGGAAGAAGCAAGAACTCATAGTGGCCCTCATGAGTGGGAAATGTCATCTTGGGGATGTCTTCCTCTTTCATACGTATTTGGTGGTAGCCCGAACAAAGATCAAGTTTGGTAAATTATTGAGCCCCACTGAGTTCATCCAGAAGGTCATCTATGGCATGAATGGGAAATTTGTCCTTGATGGCAAGTTTGTTAAGGGCACAAAAATCAGGACACATGGACAAAGTTCCTTCCTTCTTGAGGACCATGACAGCATGGGAAGAATAGGGGCTAGTACTGGGACGTATAGCATCTGCTTCTAACAATTCTTGGACATTTTTCTCAATTTCATTTTTTTGAGCAAAGGGATGATGATAAGGTCAAACATTGGGAGGAAGACTCCCTGAGGTTAAAGGAATGGAATGGTCATGGTCTCCACGGGAGGGGGGGAATCCCTAGGGAGTTTGAAAAATAGTGGGATGGCGGGAAATGATATCTTGAAGGTCAGGGTGTATCAGGGGTGTCTCAACTGCTTGAATGAAATGGAGTTGGGTAATGATGCCATAATGACCTTTTTGAGTAACTTTTCCATGCAGTGGGAACTGATGATATCTGGGGACTTGGCTGTAATGCCTTGGAATTTATACTATTGTCCTTCCTGTTGGAATTGTATGGTTAAATCCTTAAAATCCATGGTTATGGGGCCAATAGTGCGTAACCATTCAACACCAAGAACAATGTCACAACCACCCACGTCAATAGAAAACATGTGATATTTTAGGTTATACTGACCAATTTGTAGGCACACATTTTCACAATGCCCCCGACATTTCTTGGAACCACAATTAGCAATCATGATTTGAAAATTGTTGATAACATGGATATAGAAATTGACCTCTTGAGAAAGGCGGTGATGAATGAAATTATGAGGGCTGCCATTGTCAACTAGGATGATGAATTTTCGGTGCTTAATGTAACCAATTAATTTGAGGGTTTGGGGAGTAGAAAAGCCAATGAGAGCATTTAGCGAAATCAATGGTTCAACTTTGGGAGGATCAACGACATGGAAAGATTATATGTTTGGGATAACTAGACTTTAGGAGAGACCTTAACATCTTCATCAAAAACATCCTTTGAAATGGCCATAAAGAGTTTCTGTTCTTTACACTTGTGCCCTGGAAAGTGTTTGTCATCACAATTATAGCAGAGACCCTTGAGTTAGCATTCAACCATTTCTTCTTATGTTAATTTTTGGATCTTGAGAGGAGTGGCTTGAGGGGTAGGGGTGGTGGGTTTAGGGCAGGGAAAAAAAGTGGGCTTTCTGCTCTAGGCCAAAATGACCCGTTGTTCCTCCTTGGCACATTTAGTTGCTTCCAACCAAGTATGGGGGTGAACCTTTATGACCTGAGATCAGATTTCATCCTTGAGGCCACTAAAAAATTCCCTGAAAAATGCATTTGTCATGCCCTTTGTTCGGAAAGCCAAGTGCTCAAAGTAAGCAATAAAATCTTCCACTATTCCAAACTGTTTCAACTTGGTCAGACATCCTAAATGGTGGGTGTCCATGTCAAAGCATTCATACAACTCAACAACAAACTGTGACCAAGCAACATACCCTTGACATGAATTTCTACACCATTTCCACCATTGCGATCGTTCCAGATCCAAATAGAGAATTCTGCAACGAAGCTTGGTCAACTCATCAGTAATGTCATGCAGGGAGAAATATTGTTCCATTTGAGTGACCCAGGCTATTGGATCCGAGCCATCAAATTTGTTCACCTAAAATTTGGGAAGATGGGGGTCACGAGGTAGGGAGTTGGAATGAGAGTGCAAAGGCCAGTTGGAGTCAACATATTCAGGATATAGAAATGGGCCAGAGGATGAAGGACCCTGGAATTTGTTCATGAATGGTTGGAGAGTGGAATTGACTTCAAAAATTTAGCTACCTAGTTGTTCCCAGATGTAGTCCATTTTGGCATGAATGGTAGGAATTTCCTTATTCACTTAGGCCTGAAGGGAAGTAAGGCCAGTATTCGGTTTTTGATTGGTTTCTTCTTGGTGGGTGGGAGCCATGAGGGAAAGAGGGGTGGGTCCATGGAAAAAAATCAAATAAGTGATATATACCACTACGATAAGGGAAACGAGAGAAAATCAATGGGATAAGTGGGAAATACAATTGCCAAGAAGGGTATGGGTCCACGAGGTAAAAACAAAGGGTTAAAATTATAGGTATCACAGTGATTAGGATGAGAGGAATCCAATGAGATAGGTCTCAAATAAGGGTGCTGGCGAGACCCATTTGTTTTTATTACTCCTGCAGAGTTATACTCCGACCTGAATAATACCGCAGTGTCGAAAATCTCAAATTCTTAACAAAAAAAAATGTGTAGGAATTTCATAACCAAAATGTAGGAGGAAAGTTTGCAAAACCAAAATATCCTTTATGTTCCTTGTCAGAATGTTCCTCCTAGTTAGGGTTTGCAGGGTTCCTATGGACGAGGGTTTGCCCTATGCTATAGCTCTCTGATATACGTACGAGGTCAAACAATAGTACTCCACCTAATGTCTCATGGCACCAACTAAGGAGACTCGATCGTACCCTTAACCATACTACCTGATTACCTAGGTACTAGAGAGTATCTTCCTGAGTACTGTTCTCGGTTGCACTATAACAGTTAGGCGACCAATCAGTTGATTTAGGGATGGTTTCAGGAGACCTAGGTGACTCCCTATATACCTGTCGGTACATGGGAGTGATAGCCATGCACAGATTCTATCTGATGCGGTACTACTCGAGGGGTACCAACATGGGTTACAAAGGTTTCTAACAAGGGCAAAAATTTTGGTTTCTAGGAAACCCTGTGAATCTTTTTGTATCACCTGCATGTTGTAACATCCCCAGCCATCAACCAGCCTGGGAAATTCCACTACTCATCTCTGACTTAGCTACAATACCAAACTGTAGCATCCCCGACCCTACACAGAGACCAAGTAATGCTACTACTATGGAACACACACACACACACACACACACACACACACACACACAACATGCATTTTAATCAAAATTAAACACATAACATAGAGTTATTGTTAACATTCAGATCCAAACAAGATTAACAATAAATCCACATGAAAAACACATGATAACATTCAAGCATCAGTAGCACAAACATGCATAACGTATAAATTAAGCACATACTAATACTTATCTTTTAGCTGGAGTAAATCCAACAACTACGTGCAGACCTTCCACGAACCTCCCAACCATAGACCACGTTGCTCATCACGCTCAGCAGT
Organism: Picea engelmannii; assembly: GCA_009831015.1. NCBI lineage: Eukaryota > Viridiplantae > Streptophyta > Pinopsida > Pinales > Pinaceae > Picea > Picea engelmannii. Next base: position 5,036 of record ML815693.1, read on the forward strand.
GGGTCACCCCTGAGCTGGGGCTAAGATCCACCTAGGGCAAGGGAATCTTAAACTAGGTTGAGGTAACAAGAAATTGCACAGTGCAACTGGAAGGATTCTCTCTAGAAGCCTTCTTACGCCCACTACTCACGGACTCTCATTCCCCACATGCCTGTTCCACCCGTGAGTATACAACTTCACTGTCACATAGTCCATCGGCTGCTACACCTCCCTCTCTGGGTCTCGACAACATGCCGGATCAAGAATTCTCAGAGCTCCATAGCTGGTGCTGGAATCTCTTTGGGAGAAAACCACTTCCCAACAAATTGTCTCACCTGGAGAGAGCTGCTCACATGCCTGACAACCTGCCTCTTCAACCACAGGCCTGAAAAACTGCTTCTTCAACCATTTTCAACTCAATTCTCACAAAGTGAGGACAACAACCACTGGTCAATACAACTCAAGAAAACATAAGACAACAAGCCACACTCAGTCCAGGAACTGCGTGGCCACAACCACCAACAACTATGACACACACACGAAACAAACATATACGTGATGCTCGGGCTTCACAGAAGACGCGGCTCAGTCCACGGGTTCTCACTGGATTCAATATGCATGACTATTCAGAGATCGAACAGGTTGGACGACGGATCAGTCCACGGGTTTTTCCCACTGGTTTCAAGGTGCGCGACCAGAGAACAAAACACAGAGGTCAAGTGCAGAGGCAAAACGGGTTCAGATGGGCATCCCAACGAACTTAGGCGGAGGGTGGAAGAATGATCCACAAACCCCCAACACAACCGACGTTTCAAATTTTAACTGCATGCGCGCCCAGGTTGACACTTGTCTTCCTGGAGCTGCATGCATTCCCTTCTGCACACGTTCCTTTTCAAAGAACTTAGGACAACACTTGGTCAATTGTCTACCTTAGCCTTTATGAAATAATAATAAATTATTATTCCCTTTAGAGGTAAGCCCCCTAGATTAGCCCCTAGGCCCACGCACTTAGCCTCCTCCCTTACCCAACCTTGTGGAAGCTTAGTCCCCCATCACTCTTTCTTCGTGGTCGGTCTGCACGTAGCGATGTTTATATTTTATTAATGATCTGCATAATTACATATACAAATTCAGGCTCATGGCCTTTAACACCTAGGCTCTTCGGCCTAGTAAACACATAAACCCACCAGCTTATCAACACTCGGCTCACCAACCTACAAAACATGTTTACAATTTATAAATACATCTGGGGCTCGCCCTTGTGGATATTACACATGTAGTCTTCCCCACTACAGTTTTACCAGCTAAACGACATATATATGTGCTTTAAAGACGCTGATAGTACACGTCTCTACCCTGTAATTTTTTTTTACCCACAATTCCTGCAAAGGAAAGTGCTCTGATACCACTTGTAAAGTACCAGATGTAATATAATATGCATAAACATGAATATTCAACATATATCAATGGAACAACAAAATATTGAGAAGAGCAATACCAAAAATAATACCTTTATTCAAAGAACGCAACGTTCACTTGCCTCTTCGAGGGGGTAACCTCCAGTAGAGTAGAGATCTATTACAATAATTCTCAAGACAAACTTTCTCATGCCTCCTACTCTTATTTATACTAATTCTATCTTCTAAATAACATTCTAGAGGAAGATCTTTCTAGAAACGAAAGCTTCTATTAAGTCTTCTTACATTGACTTGTTCACAATTATTAAATAAGATTTACTAACTAATTTCGACCTTTATTACATGGAAATATATTTAGGCCTTATTAACTAATGTCGGCGTTTATTACATGGAAAATATATTATTCTATCTACATGAGTGGCTAGGTCTCTAACATGGATTTTGCTCTACAAGCACATATTTTGTTATTGAAATGTTAACAATTATTTATATTTGAAAAAAAATAGAAAATAGCGTGCTTGGGTATGATCATTCATGCTACATACTAATTAACGTTGGTTAACTTTTCATGATCAAATAAAAATATTTCACCATGCTTTAAGCCTTCACAAGTATACTCTACAAAATTAGAGTCAAACTACAATTAAGATGAGCACAAATTAAATAAAAATCCTATTTTCAAGGTGAAATAGGCGGGGTATTAGGTTTGACAATTGACTTGGAACAATGCGTTTACGAGTAAGCACACCTGTACAATAAATTTAAAAACTTAAATGCTAAGTGCTCGCATGCCACTTTTTTTTTTTAATCACATAGGTCTAATTATATTAATCTAGCAGAGTAAAAAATTTACAAAAAGATTTGTTGCTAGCTTGCCACTTGGGAAACCATACCAACAACAAAGAAGTAAGTCAAGTCATTAGTCTATAACAAAGAAGTAAGTCAAGTCATTAGTCTATATTGTTTGCAAAATATTCTTCAGTACAGTCTGTCTAAGTAGAAAAACATTGAATATAGAGAACTGGAGCTGGAAGGAAGCTCTATTGTAAATACTACTTGGTATTGTCATTCAAAAACTTCTACCTAAAGTTTACTTAGCAGGTGGATTGACAGTGGATTCTTGAGGCCGCTCAAGATCTGATTGCATTGTGCTCTTTGGGAATGATGCTTTCATTACAGTGCTGGAAGATAGAAGACGAGATAAAGCTTCTCTGAGAAGCAAATGCAGGCTGTCGAGTTGCATTTGGATAATGTTCTGGGCGTCCTCCTTCGTTTGCAACACACGGCCCAACAAATTTTTGATATGTTGATATAACTCGACCATCTTCCAATATTTTGTTTCCCTTGCTCTTTTTCTTCCCACATTCGGTACCCAGTTGGTGGTGGCCTCATCCACCTCCTGGTCTGTGGTCAGAGTTCGCTCCAACCGAATTTCAACTTCAACCTCTTCCAAGTGCGCCCGAAATCGAGGCAGGGTGGCGTGTCAAAAGATAACTGTGGTAGTGAATGTGTCTCTTTGCACCTGAGATGTGGGTATATCCTCTCCATCCTGGAGGTCTGAAAACTCCGATGGAGCTCCACCTCCTCTTTTGTAGCCACACATGTATTTATGACTGGGTGCCATCGAATCCCGAGTTCTCATCCCCGTTCCTAGATTAAAATATCGTGTGAGGGAGTGAAATGTTTACCACCGGGGAAACTGCATGGATCAGTGGTCCAAAATTCCTATCACTGTTGCGGTCTTATCATTTTCCACTGTTAACGTAGAGATTTTTTATCCCTAGGTTCTTCCTAGGATGCCTCGTACTGCTGAGGTTAAAGAAGCCGAGAGCGCAAAAGATCGAGGCGTCAGTATGGGGTCATAAATACATTAGGTCCAACGTTAAATGCCTTGGGAAGGCGGCTGTCGGTCTGATGTGTGAAGATGCTTGGAGCGTGCATCACCAATTGATATCTTGCCATGCCGTCCTTAGGTTTTGACCTCGACGGGACCTGCGTCCCCGACACCCCATCTGAGGGACTCGCCTGCCACCTTGTTCTTAATGTGATGTAATGATTATGTTTATTCATTCTCCATATCCCTTACCACTTTATTCAAATTTCTTTCACAACACCTATCATAAGCCTGCCATTAGTTGCCATGTTAGAATATAATTAAATTTTATTAGCTGCATTTCTTTAGAATTTCGAGATTCCAAAAAAACATTGACTGTACACATATCGTTCAATATAGAAAATGATATCTATGGGTCTATTTCATAGAGAAACATACATAAGCTGAAAATGTGTTTTAATATTATTATATTGAACAATATAATGTTGGATACCTAGATCAACATAATTCTGAATTATCCTAAATTGATTGCTATCATAGGCCTTTTGTATATCAATTAATATAATGATACACATCTTAAAATTGATTGATATCATACAATATATCATTTGATTTGATATTGAAAATAAAACATTGAAAGATAGATGAAACTGCCTTATTTTATGTGATTTTTGAATTTCCAATGTATCGATCGACAAATATGCATACATCTTAATATCAATCAATATAATAAACTATATTGTCAAATATAACATTGAAAATAAAATACAAACCAACATAAACCAACATATGGATAATGCCTTATTTGATATGATATTGATTATTACAAACATGGATTGACACATAGAAAGAAGAATATATTGATTTATCCAAGTGATATAATCGACCGATAACTATATACAAGAACATGGAATATATCATTTCTATACATGATATCACTCATTATGTTCTTGTATAAATTTATCAATCTCATAATAAATTTATGTTCTATAATCGATTGGTATGAGAATACAATCAAGAAATCGATCGATATTATAAACAAGGCTGCATGGCAGCGTATATTTGCTGCTATGCAGGTATAATAAAATAATAGTTGTAGTAGTTTTTGACACGGTTTTATGGCTTTGGTTAAATATAGAAAATTGTGTAACATGTAAAATCTTTGGCGGGATATGCATCCAAAGTATCAGTAATGGTAAAACTATGTTGTAGTTTGGAATGAAGGAGTAACCTTACTAATCTCATAACACTAGAGTATGCTTTGTATGGAAGATTATGCACCGAAAATGCCGAATTGACTATGAAATATTGATTTGCTTCTTCATTGTTGGGCTTTGGTTTATGTTCCTGCAAATTCTAATTATACTGATACTTTCTTACTGCAGTGAGAGCGGAAGTATTATGATGAAAACTGAGAATAAAAGTTCACCATGATCATAATGGAACACAAATTTATCATGATTTCGCGAAATCATGATTTTAACTGTTATTTATTAATAAAATTATTTCATGTACAAAGGTGACATTAAAGGGAAAGCCACGAGGTGGCAAGTCCCTGCCTACAATGTAGAGTTTCTTTGTGACAGGTTTTAGTTCCAAAGTCCTTGAAACATATTGAATTTGGTATCCTTGAGGAGAAATTGCGGCTACCACAGATCGACTTTCTTTGCAAGCAATGTACCTCATAGCTATAACATGTATTTTTATGTTCTTTTAGCTAAAACCATAAAAGCGACGAGGGATCTACTGCAAGAGAAAAGCCTAGTGCTGGTGCAAACGTTGGGAAAAAAGCGGAAGGATCAGAAGGATCCGTCTAGTAGAGAAGATGATGTCTCCACCAAGCGACCATAAGAGATGCCAGAAATAGTATTTTAAGAGATGCCATAAATAGTATTTTTCTCTATAGCCAGGATGAGAAGGGTTCAAACTAGAAAATATGGGCTTGGTGGTACCATTGATCCACTAGAAACTATAGGAGTCGAGTGAGAGCTTGTTCCAGCATCCAACCTAGTTGCAACCATCCCCAGGATCATCTACCAAGGTAGCAATAGAAATAACACTGCACGAGCCGAGTGAGAGCTTATTCCAACATCCAACCTAGTTGCAACCATCCTCAACATCATCTACCAAGGTAGAAATAGCAATAACACTGCATAATTGGCATATTTAATAGATACATAACATTTTTTACATTATTTTTTACTATAATTTTAAATTTTAAAATAATATTACCTAGTCAATTTGCCTGCCTTATGGAATGTGGTTTTTTTAGGCATGACCATTGTTATTGCATATAAATGACAATGAAGAAAAAATGTTTCCAAATAGTGGTGATCCAAAGCTCTTGGCCTCTCCATAAATTTAGAAAATCAAGGACCAAGGACACACACTCACAGTTGTGCTTTCAAAATCCAGACAAGAAAGAAAAAATGTTACTAAAGAGTGGTGATGTGGAGCTCTTGGCCTCTCTACGAATTTAGAAAATCAAAGACGAAGGAAATGCACGCATAGTTGTGTTTCCAAAACCCTATATGCACACAAGAAATCATTTTTTTGGCTAAAGAGTGGTGATGTAGAGCTCTTGGCCTCTCTACAAATTTAGAAAATCAAGAACGAAGAACATGCACTCACAGTTGTGCTTTCAAAACCCAGATGCATAGACAACGGATTTTCAAAACCCATATGCAGAGAATTCAAAACCCAAGCTGTAGTTTTCGCCAATTGATTTGATCTTATTTGAATGTACGTCTATGGCACGATGAAAATAAACCATTTTCCTCCCGTGGTTTCTTCTTCTTCATGATTTCTACCACCATATTTGCTATGTCTATGCCTGTCCATCGATGAAAACAATCCATCAAAAACTCAAAACATTATATTGCAATTTCAATTTCAATTTCAATTTCAATCAATAAAAAAGTAGCACATACCTGAAAGGTAGCCACCATGTACATATCGATTGAATTTCTCGCTCGTATGTTCTCCCGTGAAGTAAACAAGACCGACCCGTGCCTGCACTCAAACAACGTTTTATGCATTTCAATTTCGGTTTCAAATTGTTACAGATCTTTGGAGGAATAATTATACAAAAACCTAGTCTTTATCAGTATATAAAAGTATTAAAAGATATTCCATATGTTTCTTCTTTACCCTTATGTCTTGGAAATGCTTCTTGTCCACCAAAATTGGATAATTACTGTAGCTTCCTCTCTGAAACCGGAATCAATAATCCGTAACGATTGCAATGTATATATGTAAACTACCAAAATGAGGATTATGGAAATCATACCTGCCATCTCAAAGTCATGCAAAATACAATCTATCGCCAATTCCAAAGGCGTTGATGGAAAGCCAAAGCAATATATAAACAACATAAACATAAAACTGCATTAGAGCTTGGGAATTTATTAGAAATATATTAATTCTTCAATCGGGCTCTGAATACTTACAATTCGTCAAATTTCAATTCTTCCAATGGTGAAACAAAACTACCCACTATCCTCCCATCGACCGCGGTCGAAGCAGCTTCAATGGCCAATGCACGATCAACATAATCTACTGCCAAATGATATGAAGTTGCTGCAATAGATCCAGGGACTCGAGCACCTCTGTCATACATGCATAGTCCTTAAATTAAATTAAATGACTTTTTATACGACTGGTGCATCATGATTAGAGTGAGACATACATGGCAGAGAATGAAGCACACCAAATTCATAGAAGGAAGTAGTTACTACTCTGCTAATAGGCACTCTAAATGATGAGAGTGCATTCACATTTGAGGCAGAGCAAGAAATTGCATGTTATACCATGTCCAACATGGAGACCGCCACATTGTCACTCAACAAATGACCACGACATTGCCACTCAAACAATGACCATGACAATCAGGTTGTCAGGGAAATTGAAAATCAATGTAAACTCATAGTATAAATATCGCATTGAAAAACAAACATTTATTGTTGACAAGTAATGCTTGCATTACTTTTCCAGCATTACTCAGTTTGGGAAAAATTACTAGGCAAACCTATGCTTTAAACTAAGATTGAGGTGCAAAATTTGGGTCGCTCTGCAATAACAGGGTCATTTGAACCACTAATCCAACATAAAAAAAATACTTTAAACTAATTAAAATAAATAAATAAATTCAGTTTGTAATGGTATACTTTTGATAAAGCTCAATGTTTTTTGAGTCAAATCTCAACTAATAGTTGATCAACGACATAACGATCCCTATATACCATGCCTAGACGATAGGTATAATAATGTTGATCGATATTGTATGCTCCCATATTGATACATGCTACCTACTATGTTTTTAATGGAAGACTCCGGTTTTTAAGGGGAAGACCTTATGGAGCTTTACTTGTGATGTAACTGCAAAATTTCAGGATAACACTTGGTTTTATGTGTACTTAATATTTTAATGGATTTTTTTTTGGGAGAAAATATAACAATTAATGAATTTTTTTTGGAGAGAAAATATAACAATTGTTAGGACAAATGAATTTAATGTTATTAAAGGTATGCTAAATTTAGAACCACAAAGAAACCCATGAAATTGTATAGCATTATTGCTTCCTCTCACAATAATAGTTATACTTGTATTAAAGAAAAGAGAGGAGGGCTACGACTATCCTAATACAATTGTTGAAAATAAGGGGGAATTCCATAGTTTTTCCTTATAGAACTCTTTCACCTAGCCTTGTGTTAGGCTTTGTTGGGTTGAGAGATAATTGTTTCCTAATCTCCTATGACTATTCAAATACTTTTAAACTAATTTACAATTTATTTTCATAAAATATAAATCAATAAAACATACCTAAGTTTTGTCATGGTATAACCATATTTGATTAGAAAACATTAGTATACCAATTCTTTTTTTATGATCAATATCTCTTTTTTTGAGCTTTTTTTATACTTTTACACTCTTGTGAGAGACGAGGAGCTAAAGGATGGAGCATACTTCCTTATTATAACTATTGCATATGTGGGGATCCTTATTACCTTTGTTTCTCCCTTTTTAGTTGAATTTTGTGCCTCATCCTCAAATGCATAGAATTCCCTTTCTAAAAGTGTGTCTTATTCATCCTCAATGTTGCACCGACCTTGCTTCTCCTCTCCCATCAAGGCCTCATTTATGGCCTTTTCCTGATCCTCTATGGAGAGATTTCACAAATTTTCTTATTGTGTCTGCTCTTCCTCCTTTTCATTGTTTCAATCCTCTAAAATATCAAAGTATTTTGCAATCAAACCAAGGGATTTTTTATAATTTGGCTGGAGTGGTGGTAACTTTTCCTTCCTTTTTTTCATGCAGTTGTCCCTTTCTGACTGAGCTAGTGGTAGTGGTTGCCCCTTTTTGCAGTATTTAGAAAATGAACACATCCATGGAATCTATTACACTTAGGAATATAATTTTCTCGTGGTCTACTTCCTAAAGATGACACCAACCATCTAGATTCAATTGTATTTCCTTAGGTAGGCCTTTTGCTAAGATAAAATTCTATACACATTAACACACACACATATTGGATTGCCTTTGGTGTCACCATGTCTAAAACTTTATCGATACTATTTTCAATTAACTAGAAAGTTAGGTCATTATAGAATATCAATAGCAATTGTGGGAGGAAAACCCATATGTTGTAATTTCTTTATGGGTGTCTTCTTTAGGATTAAAGTCTAGAATCCTATGATTTAGGGATAGACCTTGTAGGGCCATGTCCACTGTTGAATATTGGAGCATGATCTTCCTCCAATAAAAACAAAAAAATTATATAGCCTTAATCACATAGAAGAAAATGTAATTTCCCCTACATCAGGCAAACCTGATCTTTCACTAGCCAACAATTGATTACCTTATTGTTAGACCATTTTACCATAAATTTTCTAACCAATGCCTTCTTTGTGAAGATGAGGTATTTTCTCTTGGGAAATGAGGTTGTGATCTTGAACTTTGGAATCCTTGTCATCTTTCTATGAATCACTCATTTTCTAGATGAGTGTGTTTCCCTACTTAAATCCTATATGATTGGGGTTTAGGAGTCTATAAACTCCCTCTCAAAGGCTTATGTCCTTGAAATTTCAGCCCCTATTACCATGTTGGATGCATTATACTTCTCAATCTCTTGAGATAGGATTAAAACCTGCATAGAGTGATCCATGGTGGCTAAGGTAGAAACCCTATCACAATTTCTTGGGGGATTCTTCCCACAAAGTAAACATATAGGATGTGGCACCTCAACCCATTACAGACAATAACATATTAACTAATAGGAATTTAAATAGCAATTTAACTAGAAGGAATCTCATTACCTCTTGGAATATCTTCAAGCCAAATTTGTGTGGAACCTTCGATGACACCATGGTTTCTATTTCTTGGACCTTTAGTAAAATGAAATTTCATAAAGAAATCAAGCCAATATGAGGCCACATGGATCCCTTTGGATTTTGATGGGAAAACTAGGGATCATCGGCTAAAAAATGACAATAAATGATGTTATGAGTGGTTAAATGTCAATTGGATGTCCAGGGAAAAAAATATTGCATAAAATCTCATAAATGGAAAAACCTAGCTAAGCATTTTCTATCAGATTTCAATAGCTATCAATTGTTTATTGCACTTTTTTGTTTTATACTTCTTTTAATTATACATACATACACACATACATGAATGCATGCATACATACATGCATGCATGAATACATACATACATATGTGTATATATGTATATATAAGACCCAAGGGTTAGATTAATATCATGGACCATCCACCCAAGGCATGTTGCCAATGGGGACGCCATATGCCATAGGTCTAAATTTGATTGAGTAGGCTTGGGGTTACATGCCACTATTGTGGTTGATGGGAATATATAATGTCAATTGCTGGGAAGGTTATTTAATCACTCCATGGATCATTGATTTTCATTAACTTGTATCATGAAAATATATTGGAGGAAGTCACCTTTGGTTTCATCCTCTAAGAGGTCCAAATGAATCTTCCTATTCACCTATGACACTTCATATTTCTCCTATCTTAATATTTACAATGTACCTCAATATATATGTAAGTTTTAAACCTTTTATGTTAATGCAATGCACATACATATTCTTATCACATAAAATAAAACAATTTCAATCACAGATAGATACAAAGATTTACCTTGGAAACCCAACCAGGAAAACCAACAACTTGTTTTAGAGCCGCACCTCTAATTCTATTCATAATACAACTTCATTATTCACAATACAATATATAGGATTTTGCGGCATCCAAAAAACCCCTAATCCATTTAATCATATTAGATTAGAACCTTAATTCCTTAACCAGAATTAGAAACATGGGATGAAATACCATGCACAAATAAACTGCCAAAGGAGAAAAACCGCCCCCGCCAAAGACAAAAGACCACCCAAAAATTTGGCGAATAAACCCCCTATTCTTTTTTCGAGGGCTCTGCTCCCAAAACCCCCAATAGGGGGACCCATAGTCGTGAAAATAATATAACACATACCCAACATTCTCCCACTAGTTGTTTTCTTTGCATACAGGGGTCACAGGGTTTCATGATCAACAATCTAAGGAAAAAATTCCCATTGATTCTCTACACCAAGAGAATTTCTTAGTGGTCACATACTATGTTAATGAATCTACAAAATTCTCAAAAGCATCCACCTTCAACAACAATACCTTCTTCTCTTCAAATACGTCTCTGAAAAAATGATAATGAACATCGATATGATTTGTCTTAGAATGATAAGTTGGGTTCCTCGTTAGGAAAATTGCACTATGACTCTCACAATATAACCTTACATCTTGCTGTACCAACTCAATGCTTGAACACAATCTTTGTAACCATACTACTTCCTTGCTTGCATGAGTGGCTACCATGTATTCACATTATGTAGTTGAGAGTGCCACTACAAACTATCTTTTTCTCATCAAACTAATTGCTCCTCCAAATAGGTTAAACACATACCCACTTGTAGATCTTCTATGATCCATAGTTCCAGCCTAGCCTACATCAAAAAATCCAGGTATGTCCAACACTATGTCCAATCCTAGTCTTCCTTGGTAACACAATCCATAAGTAGTAGTGCCACGAAAATACTTGAAAACCCTCTTTACTTATACCTAATGCTCCTTCCTTGTTTTTGACATATACTTGCTCAAAAATCCCATTGCATGTGCAATGTCCGATATAGTACATACCATTGCATACATCAAATTGCCAACCACATTAGCATATGGAACATGGGACATGATGTCCTCTTCGTCTTCCTATGTCTTTAGACACCGATCCACATATAACTTTACACCTACAAGAACGTGGACCTTGACAGTTTTACATTCCCACATATTAAACTTATGCAATATTGACTCAACATATTTGTCTGGTTCAACCCGAGTTTCCTATTTGCTCGATTTATTTTAGTTTCCACGCCCAAAATAAAGTTTGTAGCACCAATATCTTTCATGTAAAATTTAGAGGACAAGTGAGTTTTCACATCTAGGATAATTTCCTTGTTGTTTCCTATCAACAATATCTCATCCACATACAAGACCGAATAAATAAGACAATCACCTAGTAATTTGAAATTCACACAATGATCGGATTTGCTTCTTGTGAAGCCAAGTCCCAATATACAAGTATCAAAATTTTGATACCACATCCTTGGTGATTTCTTTAACCTATACAAAGACGTTTTTAGCCTTCACACCAACTATTTCTTTCCCTTCGCTACAAATCCTTTTTTATACTTCACGTAGATTTCTTCTTCCAGTTCCCCATGTAGGAATGTTTTCTTCACATCCATTGTTCTACTTCAAAATCAAAATCAAAAGCAACAACAACAAATTAACAAAATTCAATAGAAGTTAACTTGGAAACATGAGAGAAATTTTCATCAAAGTCAATTCCCTCTACCTGGGAATAACCTTTTGCTACTAACTGAGCTTTGTATTTCTCCACTTCTCCTTTTGCATTCAACTTCTTCTTAAAAAACCATTTTCTGAAAATGAGATTTCTTCCATTCGACAAATCCACTAGATCCCAAGCCTTATTCTTTTCCAACGCTTCCATTTATTAAACCATGGCCTTTTTCTAGAGTTTTCCATCCTCTGAATCCACTGCCTCCCTAATAGTTCTAGGATCATCATCAATAATAGAAAAAGCAAAATTTGAATTGAAATCAGGTGGAGTATACCTTTACTATTGCCTTCTTTCCCAATTTGATATCCTCAATACTGGAGGATGAGGCTCTTCTTCTTCTTCTGATTCTTATTCTTCTATAGATTATTATTCATTATCCTTCAATTAAAACTTTATTTTCTCTGATTCTTCCTTCCTTGGTGGGACTCTTTGTTTGATAACATATTTGATTTCTCTAAATACCACATCTTTTCTATACACTACCTTCTTATTTTCCAGGTTCCAAATATTATAACCTTTCAAATCATTTTTATATCTAATAAAAATACACTTTTCAACCCTTTTATCCAACTTACTTCTATTTTCCTTTGGAATGTGTACATAAGCACCACATCCAAAAACCATGAGATGTGTCATAGAGGGTTTCTTACCAGTCCATACCTTGTGAGGAGTCATTCCATTCAACATTGATGAGGGTGATCTTACCAAGTAATATGCAATGTCCACTACCTCTTCCCAGAATTCATGTCCTGACCCGACACCGCTAAGCATGCTCCTTTCTCTTTCCATCATCGTCCTCTTCATCCTTTCTACAACTCCATTTTTCTGAGGTGTGTATGGAGTAGTATTCTTCCTTGCTATACCATATTTGTTACAAAATTCCTATAATTCATTCCCGAAAAATTCGCCACCATTATCCGTCCTCAACACCTTAATTTTCTTCTCTGTTTGATTTTCCACAAGAGCCTTAAAATCTTTAAATTTGTCAAAGACTTAAGATTTCTTCCCTAGGAAATAAATCCATGTATTCCTTGGTAAATCATATATAAATGAGACATAGTACACATATTCACTTAGTGATGTAATTATCACAGTTCCAAACACATCACTATGCACAAACTGTAAAATCCCCCTTGCCCTCATAACACTAGAGGAGAATCTTACCCGATTCTGCCTCCCTTACAAGAAATGTTCATAGAAATCAATATCCAAAGAGTAATTCAACATACCTTCAACCATACCTTTACCATGTAGTACTCGATACCTTTACCATGTAGTACTCAAATCCCCTTCTCTCCAGTATTCCCCAATATTTGATGCCACAACATAGTCTTTTCTCCAGATATTGCATGAGTTTTTCCTTTTTCAGCTCCAATCTCAGGAACAAAAGAATTCTTTTACCTATCACTAATAGTGCTTCCAAGTAGCTTATACAGAGTTCCAATCCAAGCTCCCCTAAGAAACACCATTTCTCCTCGAACCATCATGCAAATAACTTTTTCAAACACTGTTTTTACACCTGCATCATCCTTATTTCTTATACAAATCAAATTCCTAGTCAATATTGGGATGTGAAAAACACCAAGGAGTGTTATAATCCTACCATCCATGAGATTCAACTTGAATTTTCCTCATCCTATGATTTTGGCTGTCGAGTCATCTCCTAGAAAAACCTCACCCCCATCATACCTTTCATACTCGCAAAACCACTCACTGTCAGGAGTCATATGAAAGGATCCATTTGAGTAAACCAACCATGCCTAATGATCTGCATGTGTGCTTGAAGAAGCCAAGTACACATCTCCTCCATCTACAAAGTTTTTTGCTTCTTTAGAAGGGCCATCATCAAATCCCTTCCCCCTCTCAACACTTTTGGATCTACGTTGTTTCTTGTAATGCCCTTCTTTTCCACATCTCCAATGTACCTTTGTGAATTTTCCTGGAGATTTGTATCTTCCTCAAGATTTATATTTCCCACTTGAGGACTTTTTTTTTATTTCTTTCCTAGGAGGGTCCTCTTACAAACAAGGCATCTGTGCTCTGGATTTCCATGTTTTTCGATCTCATCTCCTGCAACAATAAGTTTGAGACCACATCATCAAAACTTAAAGTAGTTGCATTACTGCATATGGTGTTGGACTCACCTACCACACTTAGAGGGGGGGTGAATGAGTGTGGGGCTCTTTTTCCCAAATCTTCCCTCTTACACAAAACTTCTTAGTTAACATTCAACATTTATTCATTACCCTTTTCTGTCATTTATAACCAGTTAGATGTGAACATATATCAAAAAAATATATCAGCAAAATATCATCAACAAGTCATCACCACAAGGAACACAAAGAACACAAGATATATGTACAATTTTTCTTTTTATTATGGACAACAATCTAGGGGTTTTTCAGCAACAACTGAATAGAGTACAAATATTCAAGAGCACCAGTTCCATTATGCAAGACTCATCTTACACACTCAACACCAACTGAGATGAGGTAACCATCCTGAACATATATCAATCTGTCAACAAGTACACGACTTGTCAGTAGTGCAGGCTGTGTGTGTACGCGCTCTGACTCACTATAGCCCGCGTGTGTATGCACCCAATGTATACAAAAACCTGCGTATATCTTCTTGAGCTGTTAGGGTTTGTCCTTTAAGATCGACTCAGATTCTCTATAATCAATATATCATTCTCTTCTGTCTCTCACTGTTCAATCTGACCACCAGCCAGTCACAATACATCCAAGCTTTCCAATAGCTTGCTCATGCTCCACAACAAATCAATATGAATGCTATCTCAACATGTATAAACAACTAGTATACCATAGCAATCATGTCACCACTAAATCACAAGAGTATTGCTCACTCCATCAACCAAATCATCCAAATTGAATCATATCATAGAAGCCATACCAAGAATTCCCTAAGCATTCACAACCCATCAAACAATAGTATCCATCAAGACAATAATGTAACCATACTAGTGTCTCAATGATAGATTTGAGCCCATAGAATGCAGATTTGGAACCTGCCTCATCATCCAAGAGCCTGGCACCATCTAAAACACAAGTCTTCATCATTCCATCCACTGTACGTGCCCTGTCCTCATACAACCCATGTGTGTACGCACCCTGGCCCATTACAGCCTGCGTACACCTCATAAACTAGGGTTTTTGAAGCTCCGAGAATTTTGTCGTCAATATCTACGACATTGTCGAAACTTTAATGCGTCCATGAGATATTCCTCTCACTTTCTTCCTCAGAATAGATCTTCAATCATGTTTAAGAGATCCACATCAAATATTCTCTCACAAGAAACTCTTCATCAATACTCGACAAGATAATCTCACAAGAATCTTTCCATTGATCCACAAAAAGGATGATCTACAAGAGACCATAGCTATCTTATTTATAATTTCATCCTCTAGGTCACTTAACCCATTTTTAGGTTACTTAACCCATTTCTAGGTCACTTAACCTATTTTCCTTATTTTAGGGTTAACCACTTTCCATGAATAGAAAGTTCTCCAATACTTTATCATTTAAATATTCCTTCTT
>ML815693.1:20856-59618 GCA_009831015.1 Picea engelmannii
CCCAGTGTGGGCTACCTCCACCAGAGAAATTGTCAGGTCCTTCCTTTATTATTATCCAGCATATGAAGAGATACAACCTACAGCAAACCCGTTGTAACTTCATCTTCTTTCTCTCACAGTCTCCTATCTCAAAATACAATATTCGCCATCAACCATAGCTGCAATACATTTTCCTCATAAAAGAGGGTTGCCTTCTAGGGCAAAAAACCCTAACATAATTTCTACTGTTAGATCTGCGACCTTATAATGAATGGTCCAGATTTACAATGAAATTACAATATACATTTACAAGGTAATTTTTGCTTCGGGGGCTTCGCCCCTGAACCCCCACTTGCCCCCAGACCCCGCAGAGGGGGTACCCCCCCTCTACAGTCCCCCGCGTGGAAGAGTGTACATACTTCTAGGGTGTAAATACTTCATGGGGTATAAACACGGCTGAAATTAAAAGACCTCTGAATCAGGAAGATAATCAGGCTCCACAACCAACACTTCATACTCTCAAAGAAAATTTGGTAATGGATCAAAAATGCATGAAGCAACAGGAACATCAGGTCCATTCTGAACATCAGTTTACTTAATGGGATCAGGTATTTATCCATCTCCAAACATACAAGCAAACTTCAATCAAAACCCAACAATGTCAAAAACTTGCACCAAAATTTATGGTCCTTATACTATTCTAAAACGTGTGGGGCCAGTGGCCTATCAATTATATTTTCCCATTCACTCCAAGATACATCCTATTTGTCATGTCACATGCCTGAAGAAAGTGATTGGCACCAAATTCCACACCCATACCAGCCTACCAAAGTTGGATGAAGAAGGTTTTATTTGGTTGTAGCCACAAGCTGTCTTGGACCAGCGAGAGCATCGCCTCCATCAGTGCACCATTAAGGAATTTTTGGTTCATTAGAAGGATACTCCACCAGAAGATTCCACTTGGGAACCGGCTACCATTCTGCAACGGTTTCCTCATCTTAATCCTTGATGACAAGGCTCTTTTTCAAGGGGGAGGGCATGTTAGGGACCTAACCCCTTGCGTAGAAAGAATAATATGTTTTCCATGTAATAAAGGTTGACATTAGTTAATAAGGCCTAAATATATTTCCATGTAATAAAGGTCGACATTAGTTAGTAATGTCTATTTATTAATTTTGAACAAGTCAATGTAAGAATACCTAATAGAAGCTTTCACTTCTAGAAATATTTTCCTCTAGAATGTTCTTTAGAAGATAGAATTAGTATAAATAAGAGTAGGAGGCATGAGAAATTTTGTCTTGAGAATTATTGTAATTATAGAGCTCTGCTTTGTTGAAGGTTGCCCCCTCGAAGAGGCAAGTGAACATTGCTTTCTTTGAATAAAGGTATTATTTCTAGTATTACTCTTCTCAATATTTTGTTGTTACATTGATATCTATTGAATATTCATGTTTATACATATTATATTACATCTAGTACTTTACAATCCAATCGTTAACTTTTTGTGAAAATTACTATACATGTTCTCTGGAATTAATATATGAAAAATTAACATTTATAGAAGTAGGTATTATAATATGATCTATTGGTGATATATACAAAGGTATATTTTTTCTATACATGATTTTAGGAAGAAAAAAATTAAAATGATAATTTAATGTAAAAATAACAAAAACAAAACATGGATTTATTCTTTAACATGCCATGCACATGGGGTTAAATTTTTAGACAAAACAATTGGGTAAATAATTAAATTACTGGAACATAATTGTTCCTATCAACATTTCTCTCCATACTAGACATAGTGAATATTTGACATATATGACTTTTATTAAACGAATTAAATTCAACATTCATGATCAATTATTAGATGTGTATTTCCATGTATAAGGTTTTGTTTTAAGACACCATGGTCAAATTTTAAAGAGATATAGTATCTCAACCAATTAATTCCAAAAAAACTCCCCAAATCTCTAATTTTGTCAAATTTGTTTTCCAAAATAATAAAGGCAATAGTTTTAGGTTGGCTTTCAAAAACCTTGCAATGTGAGAAAAAAAAAATTATTGAGTTGCCACTAAGGCATGCATCTAGTGTTCAATGTCAACATGATCAAGCTTTACAATCCACCTCTACTCGAACCATAGCACCACATTCCAACCATGGTTGACACCACCATTGATTGACAAGACAAGAATACTTGGAATATCGTCGTACACTATCCACACCAAGATAACTTATACATAAAAGAGAATTGAGGACATGATTTCCTCGATATTATCAAAATTTGACAATGGGGTTTATTTCTCACCAATGATAGTTGGCATGTGCTATTATATGGAGCACCTTGTGAGTCCATATCAAAGCAAAGCGACATGGGAATTTGACATCCAATGACACCATACTTGTGATGATAAACATCAATGAGGTTACAACAATACTTGTGTTATGGTGTTGTGTGAGTGCTTGTGTTTGAAATCGTAGTCTCCTTCATAAATATGCACACTCTTCATAGCCTTGAATTTCCCAAGAGTTTATTGTTGTTCCTATGCCAAAATTTCATTTCATATTGTTGCTTAGTCATGGAGTGGATTTTCACTTTCTATGTTTTCTAGTTTGAGGCTCTCTAGCATTTGAAGGTAGTTTGTTTTGAAATTGGGAGGAAGACCTTTATCAAAGGGGATTTTACTTTCTTCATGATGTATCAATATTTTTCCTTTTCCCATTTATAGTGTGGGGATTTTGATCTAAAATGAATTTTGTGTTTCTTATAGTCCAAAATATATAAAACATAATGTTTATCATCAAATCCTTGACTAGGTTGGCAGGTGCAAGGGGGGTCATCTTTGATCCCCAAAAGAAAAAATGAAATTGAGTTTACACGGGGGATAGGAATTGCAACCAATAATGACATAGATGCTCTAGTACTATACAAGGTGGTAGTCCCTAAACATGCATAACTTCCTTGTGCTCCTAAACCTATCCTATCCATTCATAAACCTTTTCCTAAGCCTAAATTTTATTTATTTTCTTTACACTTTATTTTTATTTTTTATTTTGGTGTGATTACCTTTGCTTGAAATTATTTTTATTTGCTTCTTATAAAGTATGTTTAGAGATCGTTAGCATGGGTTAAGATGTGTCACATCAGAAACAGTTTGTTTCACATTTTCAATTAAAGGTATTTTCCCAAGCTCTAAGGAATAAACAAGGTCCACTGCAAGAAGGATGTTGTTCTCGTAGCACACAAAAAACAACATTACTAAAGGTGCGTTCAAGATCCGGAGATCGTGACAGCACATCTGAAATCAAGCAGGAATATATTAAATGGTTGTTTCCTATTATCATTCCATATGTCATGTTATCTTATTGAAAGGTGATCATATTATCATTAACAAAGCATGAGCTAAATCTATTTGTACCTCCATTGAATTCAATTGTCAGATTATGATCTAACCCATTCATATCTTCATTTGGGAAAATTTGAATATTTTATGTTATGATGTTAAATGGCATATGAGAGCGATAGCACAATTCTACTGTGTTAATCGTTAATGCAGGTTTTCTCCTAATCTCATTTGCAAGAAGTGAAACCCTAGTTTTCACAGAAGAAAAAAAGAGTTTGTGTTCGAGAGTATGTCGCCCAACAAGGTCGAATTCTTTGTGTAGAACCAAAGGGAATTGAGCTATTGCAAGCTTGTCCAGAAATCAGGCAGAAAATTGTCCGAGGAGAATGGTATAGGTTTTGTTGCACTTTTCAGGGGCACCATACAGAAATTTCCATGTTATTCTCTAAGAACTTTGATGGGTTTCAGACCTAGGTGGGAGATATCATCATTCATGTCACAAAAAAATCCATTGTTGTACCTTGTGGTTTACCTATAAGAGGTGAACGATGGTTTAAGAAGAGCAAACTCCCTAGTGACCTGTGAAACCAGTTCCTAGTTGTAGAACACCATAATCCAAATTGGAGTCAAGGCATCACAAATAAATGGCTAAAGGAGGAGTGGTAGAACACCTTACTAGTGGTCCAGAAATACATAACATGCAAAGGTAGTTTTTCTATCATTCATTGTTATCATATGTGTTTTCTCGTGCATTTGAATGGAGACAAATAGATGAATTTTCCATGTTATCTCCTAAAAAGTTTAACAAAAATGGAAACAAGAATACAAGGCCATCCCAAAAATGCTCAATGTAGTTTGTTTCATCAAGGGTTTATTAAAATTATGGTTATGCAAGCATTAAATGAATTATAAGTCTCTTAGGAGAAATTGTTATCTTCATTGGGGTTTGAAGAACATGAATTTGTGGAATATGAAAGATTTTATACAACAAGGATGACTAGACAAATGGCACAAGAACTTCAGTCATCTCTTCAACAAATGGAAGCTCAGCATGTATAAGAGACCACTGACATACAAGCTAAGAAATCTTCAAAAGTAAAACAGATCATGAAGAATAAGGGAAAACAACAAATAAATCAGCCTTATAGATAAAAAAAAAAATCAGGCCTATAAATAAATTTAGGTTGAATGTTAAAGATTTGTTTAATCCTTCTCTAAAGAAGGACAAACTCATCATCATTGATGATGAGACTCCTTAAAAGATCACAGAAATTACCAGAAGAAGCACAAACATTGAACCCGTGTCTAAGAAAAAACAAATCTAAGTATTTTGAGTAAAGTATAAGCTTCATCAATTTAATTTGCGCTACAAGAAAATTTTGGAAATGATTGTTTTAGAGGGTAAACTCGTGCACAATTTACGAGCAAATGGTAACGCATTTTGAAAATCCGTCAAAAACCCACTTGTAGAATGATCTCATTTAAGTGATGCACGGTACATTTCCCGAAATTATGAACCATCTAGGAGATGCGGGTGGATTTTTGAAACTAATTTTTCCAAAACTTTTCATCTCCCAAAAAAATCATACAGGTGGCATAATATATCATTCCAAATTTTATGAAAAAGAATTAGCCAATAGAAGATCATCTCTAGGGCTCCAAGCAACAATAAAATTTATCATTTCAAGGATAAAAATCAGCATTCAAAGGATTGTTTCCATACTTTCAGGGATCAAGAGATTTTGTTAGTTGGAAAAAAGAGCAAATGGCAGCAAGAAGGTCTGGGACTTGTTGAAGAGATCAAGTAGTTCCAAATTTCAAGGAGGAGAATCAACAGTTAAAAAATTCGTTCCAGATCTTCAGGATCGATTCAGCAACTCAAAATCTCTTGCAATTAATTTGAAATCATTTTCTAATTTTTAGATTTTTGTTAAAAAATAGTTTTGAAACAGCTAGTTTGTATGAGATTTTTTCTATAAATGTAAGCAAGAGATTTCTTTTGTAAGGCCGGAGAAGGAATTTTTGGGGGGTTTTGAAGGAAATATATAGACCTGGATTGTAAAGTTGGAAGCATGCAACATTTTTTACACTCAATGATCAAACATTCTGATGGTTAGACCATTTTTTCCATGTCTTTTATTTCTATCTATCTAATTTGAACGCATTTGAGATTTTTTGCAAAGCATTGGTTTCAGCATGTTTCATTTTAGATTTCAATAAAGAATTTGTTTTTAAATCCTCTTTTTTAGGAATTGCATTCAAGTAATTTTTTAATGTCTCTAAATATCATTTAGAACATGAAATTATTCTCTACAAGTAAACAAATTGTTCACTTGTAGTTTCTTTTTCATATTCTTTGTCTCTATTTATCTAATTTGTTAGAATGAATTCCTTTGACTAAGTATAATGTTGTTGGTAACTTGATTTAAATGGATGTACTCAAACCTTTTATCCTTCAACTTACCCTAATAACCTGATCCTTAAGCCCAACTTTAAACCAATCTTAACCTACAATAACAATTGCATAACTAAGATCTGTTAGGCATGCCCTCCCAGCAGTCAGAGAGCATCTTCTAGTGCTAACACAAGGGATTACTTCTTGTAAAATATAAAGGGGTTTGAAAATCAATAGTGGTTGGGAATTTGACAATAATTGCAAGATCCCTATACCACAAAATCCCTCTCCACAACTTCAAATATTTCAAAGTTACATAAAGAATCTTAATGGTGACCCAAGACTTTGAGCAACTTAATTTTTTGCACGTTTTGTGAAGGAAAAATAAGCTCATGAATGAGAAAACCAACACGAAAGGGGATAGTTTACAACATGGGATTTATAAGTCAAATGAGGGGATTATCAATCTACACCCCCCCTCTCCATGGCATTCAAGCATATCATGGAAATCCCACTATCCATAAACACATAGTCATGCAACACCGAAGAGATGGTAAGTTATAGCACTTGAATCATCCTCCTCACTTCATACCCAAATCTCTTGCATGAGTGCTTAAGCTCTATATGATGTATGTGGTGCTTGTGGCTTTATTGGAAATGGATATTAAATATGGCTCAATTCATTTTCCCCCGTCACAGACCTAAAATTCAACTCTAATAGAGAGGTGGGATGCTATATGTGTTTTAGTTGTGGTTAGATCTACTAGCCCACTGTTGGGAAGATCAGTGGCAATTGTGGCACATTTTCATTGTAGGAGCATTTATTGTGTCTTGTTTGATACTTGATGTGAAAAGGGGAGTGAAATGACATGAGTGGAGATGAAAGAATCATAGTGGAGTATTATGAATTCAACCATCCAATGCAACATATGAAAGAGGAATCTAAGAAACACACCTAGGGAGAAAATCATGCCAAGGACATATGTGTAGCTGATACTATAAAACACCTTCTGGAAATTCCAGAGTGGGAGAATGAGGTTAGAGATTTCATAGTGATACACCATAGGAATCTCCTAGAGCTCACCACATAGTTGAGGTCTCTACAATAGTTGGTTATAAGAATAATGACCCACCTAAACCTACCCTAGGAAGTTGTCTCGCTCCCCCTACCTTGGATTGATTCAATATCCTTCGAGGGACCCTCCCTTTGCAACCTTTGTTCGACCTCTGAGACTGTATGGAAATTGTATGGTCTCATAATTCAAAAATGATTGATTCCATAGGTGATGACCACCCTAATATTACAAATTAGGTTGAAAAGCACCATATGGATGATGTAATTGAGCCTTAGGTGGGCATGCAAGTTGAATCCCATCAAGGGCATGAAACTCAGTAAAAAAAAAAAAATTGAATTTAGCATGTTTTGTCACATTACGTTTTTAACTTTTTCAATATGTAAGGAAATATACATGTCAATCCTTTAAAGGATGGAATTGGGAAGGCACACCTTGTAGGAAATTGGTTATTAAGATTTTTGTTTAATATAAAATCTACTCGTTACTGTCAAAAAAAAACCATATACTTAATTTTTCCTAGACATGGTAGCACACAAATTCACAAGGATTTATATTTTCCATAGTTTAGGTTTGTTATTGTACTATCTAAATCAACAATATCTTGAATAATAATACTAAAAAACAAAATTGTCCATAATCAACTCCAAAAGATGTGATCAAAATATCATATGATATCCCACGCACAGGGCACATTTACGGATCTTTTGATTCTATCTCCTAATTTCTCTTGTGACTATCACCTTGTGATTAAGGAATTTTAGCGACGCGTCAATGGAGAAAATCACGCCAAGGACATATGTTCAGTTGATAGTGCAAACCACATTCTAGAAATTTGGGAGTGAGAGAATGAAGTTAGATCTTTCATGGTAATACATCATAGGAAGCACCTAGATTTGGCCACGCAACTGAGGTCTCTACTATTATTGGTTGGAAGAATCGAAGCCCACAAAAACATTCCCTAAGAATTTGTCTTGAGCCTGCATCCCCCACCCCCCTTGGGTTGATTCAAGCTCCTCCAAAGAACCCTCCCCTTGCAACCTTTATTTGACCTTTGATGAGTGTATGGGTATATTGCAC
The DNA here is from genome assembly GCA_009831015.1 of Picea engelmannii. NCBI lineage: Eukaryota > Viridiplantae > Streptophyta > Pinopsida > Pinales > Pinaceae > Picea > Picea engelmannii. Next base: position 28,729 of record ML815693.1, read on the forward strand.
TCTCACAGTTTGGAATTGGGGGATGGAAAAATTTAATCCCTCAGTGCTACAAACAAGGCCAAGAATCACCCTAACGATGATGGAATTGAGCCTCAAGTGGACATGGAAGTTGAAGCACATTAAGCGCATGAAGCTCAGTAATTTATTTTCTAAATTTAGCATGTTTTGATGCATTGTCATTTTTACTTTTGCAATATGTAATTCAATATACCTTCCAATCCTTTAAAGGATAGAACTGGGAAGGCACACCTTGTATTTTATTGGTTGTTAAGTTTTTTGTTTTGGATATTTGGCCAAGGCCAATCCTAAAAAAAATGTATTATAATGTTGTCTAGTGCAACACGATGTTTTCTAATATAAAATATACTAATTACTATGGGAAAATAAAATAAAATCCTTGAATTTTCCTAGACATGGTAGCACAAACATTCGTCGAGGATTTCTATCTTCCATTGTTCATGTTTGTTATTATACTATCTAAATCAACAATATCTAACAGAATGGTACAAAAAATTATGGGTTTCCATAAAAAACTCCAAAAGATGTGATCAAACCATCCTAAGCTATTCCACTCACTAGGAACATGATGGATCTCACTAATTATATATCTTAATTTCTCTTATGACTAGCACCTTGTGATTGAGGAACTTGAGTAGCACATCCAAGGAAAAAATCAATCTGGGGGAAAAATTGCGATTGAGACTACGAATCATGTTCTAGAAATTTGAGAGTGGGAGATTGAGTTTAGATATTTCCCGGTGTTACACCATAGGAATCACTTAGAGCTATTCACGTTGTTGAAGTATTTGCAATTGTTGGTTGGAGCAATTGTTAATTCAAGCACCTTCCATAAACCCTCCCTCTATGTCCTTTTCTTCAGTCTCTGAGGAGTGTATGTGAATATACACTCTCAAATTTTGAAAATGGTGGAAGGCACAAGTGAATTTGACCCTGTTGCTACAAATGGCATCAAGAAGTTCCCTATGGATGATGGAATTGAACCTCGGGTGGACATGCAAGTCGAATCCCATTAAGGGAATGAAACTTAGTAATTTGTTTTTTCGAATGTATCATGTTTTGTCAAATTAGTTTTTTACTTTTTCAATATATAAGTCAGTGTTTGTGCCAAGCCTTTAAAGGTTGGAACTAGGAAGGCACACCTTATAAGAAATTGGTTGTTATGTTGGAGATATTACACACTCACCTAGTATTTATTTTCCTAGGTTGACTAGTCTATGTTGAGGGAACTCTTGGTTAGAAATATTCTCCCCTAGATGAGGGTGCCACATCCTCTTCATTCTTGATTCAGTTACACCTCGGTTAGACTAGTGAAGTGGAGTCTTTCATGGTAACCTCGGTATTATCACCAAGTGTTGCATGCATACCTCGGTATCATCGCCATGATGGCACACTTACCTTGGAATCATCACCAAGAAGGTGCCACACATGTGCATGCATGATTCTCTCCTGACTCCACTAGTGATTAGTCAGTTAATTGATGAACGCATGGCCAATTAACTAGGACTAGGTGGCAATTCACTCCATAGTTTGTTCGTGAGTGTCTAGATCTCTCTAGATCACTACTATGGCGAATTAGTTTTCTCATGTAGAGTATATCATGTGTATTTTTACCATAACACATTCAGTTAATACAATTCTTTCATTCTACTCTCTTCTCTTCTCTCTCGCAAGATTTGTGTGTTCATTTTTTACTAGCTAGGTTCACTGTGAAAACTTCACATGTTATCAGAGCCTTGATTGTTAGGAGAAAGTGCATAAGTATTTCTATTTGCAGGTATAGGAGGAAGATGCAGCCAAAAAAGATGGATTACTCACCAGCAATACTTCTCACGCCTCATAAATACTTCGAGTGGAAGCTAAAAATTTTGCATCAACTCAAATGTAGAGGCTTGTACTAGATTACCATGGCTACAAAGGTGAAGCCAACTTCTGCTATTGAGAAGAATAGGTATCTCAATTGGATGGATGAGGCCTATGGCCTCCTTTGCGTGTTTATGTCCCCCGAGATTTTATTTCACATTGAAGATTTTACCACACCAGATGATATTTGGACAAAGTTGGAGGATCTATTTGGAAAACAGGATGAAATGAGATGCCATATGCTCGAGGTCGAGATGAATTCCTTAGATCCAAGGAATTTTGATAACATTCAAGACTTATTTACTAAGTTCAATTCCTTCCTCCTTCATCTAATGGTATGTGGAATAGATAAATCCACTCAACACAATCAGTTAATCTTTTCTATCTTGGAAAAACTTGGTCTAGATTATGTTGTTTTCATCTCATCGTTCCTTACAAATATATTTACTTCAAGAGAAACCTAGAAAATGCCGACATTGGATCAATTCATTGAAGCCCTCACGCATGATAAATATAAGATTATCAAAATGGGGATAATCAAGGGACCCAATGCACATGCACTTGTTGTGCATGAAAGCAGTAGCACTTCCAATTAAAAGTCCAATCAGAAAAGTAAGGGAAATGTGCATGAAAAGACAAAGAAGGAAGGGTACTCCAAACCCTTTGATGATTCTTCAGGATCCAAAGGTGGAAAATGACAGAAAGGGAAGAACAAATGTGGTTACTGCAACCATGACTATCATCCTGAATCGGCATGCATGAAGAAACAAATTGATCAGATGGCATAAATTCTTTAGAAGAACAAACTCGAGGATCACATTCTCGAAGCTGCCAAGAAGAAGTCAGAAGATCAAGCACCAACAAAATAGGGTAACTCTCATGCATCGATTTCCATTAACTCTTCTAATGATGCATCGATCTTATATTTAGGTGCATCCCATCATATGGCAGCGACAACAACAAAAATTATCTTTTATTTATGCATGCACAGGTCCTCCCATCCTCATGGGAGATGCTATCCCAGTTGAGGTCATTGGCCAAGGGAGAGTAGAACTCCAACACAGAAGTTTTGAGAATGTCTTGCATGTTCCAAAATTTTATGGGAATATGCTCTCTATTTATCAGATAACGCATTCTGGTATAGGAAAAAGGGTGTATTTCACACCTGATTTTGTAACCATATCTAATATGAATGATAACTCCATGATTGTTGTTGGTGAGGTAAACCACCAATATCGTTTGTAAACTTTCAGTAAATTTGTTGCAAAATATGTTTTTTCTTTACTATTGATGCATGTTGATGATACTAGTATATTATGGCGCAAGAGATTCGGCCATCTGAACTTCAAATACATGCGGCAATTATGCAAGTAGGATATGGTCATCGGCTTTCCCAACATGCACTTTTCAAAAGGAGTTTGTCAAGGATGTGTTCTTAGAAAACATCCTTAAGAAAATTTTGAGAGAGGGAAGGCTTGTAGGGCCTCCTTTCCTTTGGAACTCATCCACAATGATCTGATGGGACCCTTTCCTAATCCATCCATTAGCAAGCAAAGTACATGCTTACATTTATTGATGATTTCTCACAATACTCTTGGGTGTATTTTCTTAGGCAGCAGTTCAATTTTTTTTAGCATGTCAAAGACTTCAAAGCATATGCAGAGACTCAGTCTAAGAGAAAGATCAAAATCCTCCAAACAGATAATGGGGGGTAATATGTGAACCGATATGTCCAACATATTTGTTCAGAGACAGGTATATAGTTGCAGCACACAGTACTTTACACTCCACAGCAGAATGAAGTAGTTGAGAAAAAGAACAGATCCCTTAGGGAGATGGCCACTTGCATGTTGCATGCAATATCTCTATCCCCCAAGCTTTGGGTTGAGGCATTTAACTGTGCTAACCATATTTAGATCAGATCTCCTCAAAAATCTATCAAGGACTGGACCCCCTTTGAGGAATGGAGCAACATAAAATCGGAAGTCACCCACTTCTGAATATTTGGATCATGCGCATGGTCCCATGTACCCTCTGAAAAGAGGAAAGCATTAGATATGCATAGTACCACATGCATGTTCATGGGATATCTAGATGGTATGAAGGGTCAAAAATTACTTTATCCATCTACTGACAGACTAATCATGGAGCGCAGTGTTCAATTTGAAGAAAATCCCTTGCATGCACCATCGAAGCCACATGCATATACCATTGTACCACTGCATGCACCAAAAATCAATGATGATGAGTCCACTCACTCAGATCATGGTTCAAATATGAGCTCCAAATATTTTTTAGAAGATGATGAGCATGTCGATGATGGGCATACAGATGTTGAGAAACCAAAGATGCCCAAGTGGGCATAAACCACCCTACAGGCAGCGAGAGACCTTGTGGGGGATCTAGCAAATCAGAGGAGGATGAGGTCTTAGTTTGAGGATCCTCCTCATGCACTCACGGATATTGAATCGGTGATACCCATGCATTTCTATATATTTCTAGCTTCATACCCACAAACTTATGCAGAGGTTGCAGGGAATCCCTTATGGGAAGCCTCTATGCAGGAGTAGTAGTGACTCTCTCCTAGAGAACCAGACTTGGGATCTGGTTTCGATTCCTTCATAAAAGAAGATTTTCAAATATATATGGGTCTATAGGACCAAGAAGGTAGAATATGGGAAGGTGAGAAGGTATAAGGCAAGACTGGTTTCTAAAGGTTTTTAGCAGATCCACAAGATAGAATATGATGAGACCTTTGCTCCCGTAGCAAAGATGGACTCAATCTGATTGGCCCTTTCCATTGCAGTAGCCATGGGGTGGGAAGTTCACTAGATGTATGTGAAGAATGTATTTCTTCACGGGGATTGTAACATCCCCATTATAATCCCCAATATAATTGATGCTTAATGTAGATATAATATGTGGCTACAACCAAGCGATGTAATATGTGAATTGTATTTCTATGTTTTAATAATAAAATGTGATGTCAACTGCTAAGGGGACATGGACAGATATGGGGGATAAATTAACCCACAAAAGAGGGGAGGGTCTAGGATAATGGACAAAAGGGGGGTCCAAGGGGGGGATTACCCATGTATATTAACTCAACCCATTTTCTTAAATTTGTTATTGATATATGAACCTTCTAATTTATAATTGAGTGTTCCCAAAACTAATCATTGAATACATGTAAGAGGGTGGGTGTGAGTAATCGCGTCCCGTAGTTATTGGGAACATGGGGGTTGAGTACAATCATATTGGGGAAGTGTGTGAGTCAAGAAAGCAAGCCAAAGGGAGAAATTTGTATGGGTTGGGACAACATTTTTTACACATTGATTTTGTGTGCATGAGGAGCAAGTGGAGATCAAAAAGAGAGCTTGGAGTTGGTGTAGCCATGGAGGGTGAAATCTAGAGAAAGATGGAGTGTATTGAAGCTAAGCACTGAAGAAGAGTCGTGTTTCCATGCCTGAAGAGTGAACTCTTGTGTGAGTTTCACTGAAACAGCAAGAGTTTGTTGTTGTTTGTTGGTAGTTTTCCCTAGTAGCAAGTTCCTTTGAGTTCTCAGCTGAGAGATTCCTAGATACATGTGCCAAAGAGACCCTGATAAATGAATGGGATGCCCGGGGGACTGAGATCATTGAAGGGGTACATTCATTGGGTTGGGCAGGTCAAGAGGAAGAGATTTGGTGGAAAATCGGGATAGTTGTAGGAAGATATCAATGGGTTGTGAGTTTTATGAGCTAAGAGTGGACTATGAGAGATCACCCTCTTTTCTTGGATTACTAGCCTCAACTCGGGGATGATTTGTTGTTGATATTTGGAATAGCAATTATATGGTTTGGTGGAACATCTATCCCAAGTAGTTGGTTGCGCAACTATTTTGAAAAGATAAGTGTTTGATCTATTTTTGTCTTGTATTTATGAGTTAAATTGATGTGCATGAACTCTATGTATTTGAGGATGATTTATATGTTACTATAATGAAATTTATTAGCTGAATTTATGTTTATTTTAGTATGGTGTAGATGCATCAATTTGTGGTAGCGAATAGTAGTTAAATATGTTTTTAATTTGTAGCTGAAAGCTACATGAAATTAGTTAGTTTTAAAAGAATTAAATTAATTAGCAGAAATTTCATTTTTATGAATATTTTGCACCATAAGGTCCCTTGGTTGGTGTGGGGGACGTTACATTATGGAATCATAGTGCCTAGTTCAAACATCGGGCTTGTATGGGCTCGAACCCATGTGAATTTATGAAAAATTCATTGTTGCAGACTTGTCTGTGACGAATTTGGGGAAAATAGAGGGAAATTTGAGTGAAATCCTCAAATTTGTGAGTAAAAATCGAGTTTGAGTGACTTAGATCTGTTTAATAAATTTAATGGAGTAAATATGCAAAGTTACAGGGACGAATTCAACTTGGAATGTTTGAAATTCAAATTTTAATGGTTGTTGTAGAGTTGCAGGTAGTTAGTGAATCGACCGTCAAGATCGACGGCTAAGATTTGTCATGATAAATTCAAACAATTCGTAATGTTTCGACCATTTTGAAGGTTGAGCAAATCAACGACCGAGATTCAATTTCGGTGGTTGAAAGTTGAAGGAAATCAGCGGTCCAGATTCACCTGGATTGTGCTCAAAATTTTCTAAGTGTTGGATTTCATCGACGACTGATGGTCAGATCGGTAAGATTTTTGGAGGGTTTGAAGTTCGTTAGTTGAACTCACCGATGGTCAACAGTCAAATTGACAAGTTTGGCGAAGAGTTGAGTTTGACCAAAAGAAGTCTCCAATCATTGATGGTTGATGGACAAGGATCGACAAATTTTGGCCAAATTTTCTAAGTGTCAAAGTTCACCAATGAAACGTGTCAATGGCCGATGGTCAGGGATTAGCAGGATTTGAAGAAATTTTCACGCGTCCAAAGAGGATCGTCGATTGTCGATGGCCAATGGTTTGGGATCGGTAGAATCCGGCAAAGGTTTCATGCATCCAAGGAGACTGTTGATCGTTGATGATTGAAGAATCAGGGATCAGTGGATTGAGACAAGAGTTTTCATTTGTCCAAGAGAAGTGGGCGGTCATTGATGAAGGAAAAGAGGATGATGACATCATCATCCATGTGTCATTCCATGTCAGAAGTTTCCACATCAGCCTAGAAGTGGTCGATGGGTGATGGTCAGGTTAGTTGATTTGGGGAAGTGTTTTCGAAAATCATCGGCGATCGACGATCGTCGATGGGTCGATGTTTGGACGTCGGCCGAATTAATGAGCCAATGAAGGTCATCGACGACCGACAATTGAATCAGTGAATTTAGATTTGTGTGCAAATCAGTTGTCGAGGAGTTGGGTCGATGGTCGACTATCGGGTCAGTGGTTTGGGGAAAGAGTTGTGTGTGCCAAAGGAGAACGTCAGTCGTCGATGGTCGATGGAGATTCAATCAAAGGATTATATTTGACATGATTGGAGATCAACGGCTTATATTTAATGGGTTGTTAACACAAAAAAAATCAGTTTTATATGAAATTTTTTTAATTTTTCATATTTTTAAGTGTCATCAACTTGCGGAGTTTTTTTGAGGACCTAAATGACATTTTTATCCAATAAAAACCCATGATATTAGAGTGTATAAAAGTACACCATGTCTCTGCAACTCAAATAAAATAACTCAGAGAGATCTATCCAATGAGATAAACAGTTCGTAAAATGGAGCTCGTATGAGAAAGTTACAGTGAAAACAATAAAGGTAAAATTTTGGCACCAAATTTACTTCTGGAGGGCATAACTCCATGTTCATAAGTTTGTTTGGGTCACAGGAGCAATCAATAAAAATATTATGACCCATAGAATCCAGTGATGGAGTCAGATTTAGGTTATGGGTACCTGAAAATGTGCAGGAAGAGAAATAGGGTACATGTAGCATGCAGGGATAAATTGGGTAAAGCGGCCTAAACTTCTCCAGGACCATAACTTTCAGCTCGGATCTCGGATTTGAGAAAACCAACAGTCATTGGAAATGTATTAAAGATTAGAAGACATTTTTCCACCCAAAATTTTGAATTTGGGCAATAAAAAATCTCAAAAATTAATAAAGAGATTTTTGTAGCAGTAAAAGAGTAGAAATTGCAGCATGTAAATGTTTTAACTTTTTGCTCAGAACTCAAATTGAAGCATGAGTACATCCATTGGAAAGATATTTTAGAGAGGAATGATTCCAAGGAATCAAAATTTGAAATTTATTCAATGTTTCATTTTTAAATTAGCAAATAAATAACTTGTATTCTAATGGATGAAATGTTTTATGCCATGCATGTTCTAACAGTAATTATTACATGCACATTTCTTGCAGAATTAGAGGTTCAGGAGGACAAATTTGGTTCTTATATGAGGCCTGGAGTTATAGAAGATGATCATGGATATTACATCCATGAGAAAGAGATCATATTTCTGCATGTCATTCCCCCCGGAATGCTGAGACAAATTCAAATGGTAGAAAAGATGGGTAGGAACCTACCACTATGAGAAGTCTACATAGGGAAGTGCAGAGTTATAGAGTTGATAATGAAAGAATCATGAAGGCTCATGAAGAGATACTTCAGAGCTTAAATATGTTGCATAAGAAATTCAACAAGGACTCTTGAACTAATCAAGCAGCTAGTGCTAGACAAGTGTATGCATCTAGATCCCATAGAAAAATGGGTGATCATGGAAATGATAGGTAATCAAGAAGCATGAGAAGGTGCCATCATTCTCCAAAGTAGTCCACCAGAATAAATCATGCAAGTTCAGAGCCAAGGAGCAGTCGAAGTGTGTCTCATTTCAGAAAGAAAGGGAGAAGGCCTGAAACAGACATCTTGCTAGGTGAACTCTGGAAGATCAAGCCACCAACATTCAATAGTGAGCACAGGAAAGGAGAAGAGGTCGAGGCCAAGCTATTGAAAATGAAGAAATATTTCCAACTACATGATTACCCCTCCCGGGTAGAAGCAAGAATTTCCACCTACCACTTGCAAGGAAAGGCAGCCATGTGGTGGGATCAGCTTAAGAAAGCCAAGAACCTTGATGAGAAGAGAATCTCATGGAGGAAGTTCAAAGGATACTTCCAAGAGAAATATTTGTTCGAACATTATTATGAAAGGAAGATGAAAGAGTTCTTTGAACTCAAGTTGAGAACCATGACAATGGACGAATATGAAAAGAGGTTCTTTGAATTGTTGAAGTATGTTGACTTCATCAAAGATGAGAAGGTCAAAATCCAAAGGTTTCTAAGTGGATTACCCTCCTTCTACAGTGACAAGATTCAATATGATAACCCCAAAACTTTGGAGGAATCCATAAGGAGAGCAAGGAATATTTATGAGAAAAGAAAAGGAAGGCCAATTTTCCAAAAGGATTGGAATGACAAGATGAAAGGGAAAAAGAATGAAAGGAAAAAAGGTTTTAAGCCACCCTTTTTTCAGGAATAACTCCCAAGAAAATCAGCAAGGTCAAGTAGCCCAAAATGAGCACAAGAATGCATATTCATTTAGGAAAATGCCAAGGCAGTAGCCTGTACAAAGTTGGGGATGTGAGGGAAATCACTTATATAGGGATTTCCCTAACAAAGAAGAAAGAATGAGGACTATCCACAACATTTAAGAGGCTGAAATAGTGGAAAATATGGGAAGAAGAATGCTAAGGATTTTTTCAACCTTGGACAACAAGCAAGTTGAATATCAATTCCCCATGATTGAAGTAGAAGGTAAGATTGATAACCAACCCACAGAAATTTTAATTGATTCTAGAGCTAGCCATAGTTACATAAATGCTAACAATTTTGAAAGATTTCACTTGCAAAGGAGTAAGCATAATAAATCTTGGTTAGTTCAGTTAGCCACAAGAGCTAAGAGAAAGATCAATGTGTTGGTTAAATATTTTTCGATAGACATGAATGGAATCAACACAAGGGTAGATGTAAACATCATACCATGGGGTTCATATGATTGTCTAATCGGCATGGATTGGTTGGAAAAACACCATGTTTTCCTAGAATGTTATAACAAGACAATCACATGTCTTGATGAGGAAGGGCAGCAAGGAAAGATTCAGGGCATTCTGAGAGTTGTAGTTGTCAGAAAGATTTCAGCTATGCAGCTAAAGAAGAGTTTTAGGAAGGGATATCATATTTTTGCAGCCCATATGGAAGAGGAAGCCAAAGATAATGTGGAAAACATTGAAAATCATCCTATATTGAGGGATTAAAGGATGTTTTTAGAGAAATCCAAATATTTCCACTAAAAAGAGAGATTGATTTCTCTATTGATTTGGTGCCAGGAGCTGACCCGATGTCCAAGACACCTTCCAGAATGGACACACCAGAAATGAAAGAGTTGCAAATGTAGCTTGAAGAATTGTTAAAGAAGGTTTATATACACCCAAGTGTTTCACCTTGGAGAGCCCCTGTGGTAATTGTAAAAAAGAAAGATAGAACCTTAAGATTGTGTATTGATTTCAGACAAGTGAATAAGGTCATCATAAAGAACAAGTATCTCTTGCCAAGAATTGATGATTTGTTTGATCAGCTGAAGGGTGCAAGAATATTTTCGAAGATTGACTTAAGATCAAGTTTATCATCAAGTAAGGATAAAGGGAGAAGACATCAACAAGACAACATTCAGGAAAAGATGTGGGCATTATGAATTCACGGTAGTACCATTTGGACTATCAAATGCCCCAACAATTTTTATGTGCTTGATGAATGGAGTGTTCAAGGAGTACTTGGACAAGTTTGTAATTGTATTCCTAGATGATATACTCATCTAATATAATTCATAAGAGGAATATGAGAAACATTTAAGAATGGTGTTGCAAGTTTTAAGAGAGCATAAATTGTATGCTAAGCTAAGTAAGTGCATCTTTTATCAAAAGAAGATTCATTACTTGGGGCATATAATTTCAGCAGAAGGGATAGCAGTGGATCATTTAAAGATAGAATCCATTAGAGGATGGTCAATGCCAAGAAATGTTATAGAGGCCATATCATTCATGGGTATTGTCGGTTATTACCGAAGATTCATAAGAGGATTCTCAAATATTACAAGTCCAATCACTTATTTGCAAAAGGGAGTGAAGTTTGAATGGACGTCCAAGTGTGAAGAGAGATTTCAACAACTAAACGAAATTTTAACAAGAGCATCAATATTGAATATTACATATTCAAATGAAGATTTTGTTGTGTGCACCAATGCATGCAAGGAAGGGCTCGGTGGAGTTCTCGGTCAAAAGGATCATGTGGTATGCCATGAGTTCAGAAAATTAAAAGAACATGAAAGAAATTATGCTACCCATGATCTAGAGTTAGCAGCAATTATACATGAATTAAAAATATGGAGACATTACCTTATGGGGAAGAAATTCAAGCTAAGGACATACTATTGTGGTCGGAAACATTTGTTTGGATAGACAACATTAAATGCCAGACAAACTAGATGGTTGGAATTTCTGAGTGAATATGACTTTGAAATTAAGCATATAAAGGGATAAAAAAATCAAGTGGTTGATGCACTCAGTAGGAGGGCACATGAGAAGCATATTGTAGCCATTAGCATGTAAAGGACTAGTCTGAAAAATCAAATTATTGCAACAGCAAATTCAAATCAGCGGCATGTAAAAATAAAAGAAACAATAGAGCAAGGTAATTTCCAGCAGAAATTTAATTCTTATGAGCTGAAAGAAGATGGGATTTTCATGTACAAAGGGAAAGTATATGTGTCAAATTCCAGTGAGCTGAAAAATGAAATTGTGAAAGAAATGCATAATTTACCATATGTCGGGCTCCCAGGATATCAGAATACAATTGCAGTTGTAAGAAGCCAACACTTTTGGCCAAGAATGAAGAAAGAAAGTGGCTAATTACATATCCAGATGTCTAGAATGTCAAAAAGTGAAGATTGAGCATAGACATCAAGCAGGTTTTCTACCTCCATTGCCCATTCTGGAATGGAAGTGGGAAGTTTTCACAATGGATTTTATTACAAAGCTGCCCAGAAGAGTGTAGCAGCATGATTCCATCATGGTAGTGGTGGATAAATTAACGAAGGCAACACATTTTATCCCAATGAAGACAACACACAAGGGAGCAAATATTGTAGAGATATATATGAAAGAATTTGCTAAGCTACATGGAGTGCCTAAGGAAATAGTTTCAGATAGAGATCCAAAGTTCACTTCCAATTTTTGGAAAAGTTTGTTCAAAGGCTTTGCAAAAAAATTTAAATCTTAGTAAAGCATATCACCCAAAGTCAAATGGGAAAACAGAGAAGACCAACATAATAATTGAGGACATTCTTAGAATGTATGTGATGGATCAACCATCCAAGTGGGAGGATTATATCCACTTAGTGGAATTTGGATACAATAATGGGTATCATGTCTCATTAAAAAGGAGTATGTTTGAAGCATTGTATGGCATAAAATGTAACACTCTAGTGAGTTGGAATAATCCATCGAACAAAGTAGTTGTTGGGCCAGATTTGTTAAGGGAAATGGAAGAACAAATGGCAAAGATTAAGCAAAATTTAAAGGCTGCCCAAGATAGGCAGAAATGTTATGCAGACAAGAATAGAGTGTTTAGATATTTTCAAGTGGGAGAACATGTGTTCGTAAAAGTGAAGGAGAAAAGAAGTTCACTAAGATTAGGAAGTTTCCCAAAGTTGGCAGCGATATATTGTGGGCATTTTTAAACATTAAAAAAGATAGGACCAGTTGCATACATGCTAGAATTGTCTGCATCAATGAGAGTGCATAATGTATCTCATGTGTCATTATTAAAGAAATATGTATCTGACCCTAACTACATAATTGATTGGAATGTGATCCAGGTGGAGCACAAAGGGGATTTATGGGTAGAACCAGTACACATCCTAGACTGGAAATTCAAAGTGCTCAGGAACAAGGCCAGAGAACTGGTAAAGGTTCAATGGACCTGCTATGATCCTAAAGATGCTACCTGGGAACATAAAGAAAACATGCGGGAAAAATACCCACAAATTTTTGACAATTTTGAAGAAAACAGAATGCAAGACTCCATTTGGAACCACATCTCAGAGTCCTAGCCAACTACATTGGGGACCTTAATAAAATAATGGTTCATTCCTTGGGTTAGCCCTGATAAACAGAAGGTACATCCCTTAGGTTATCCCTGATAAATGAATGGTGCATTCCTTGGGCCAACGAGTTGAGAGGAACATGAGATTATGGTTGGAGTTGTTGTTGGAGTTGTTAAATTGCAGAATTTTTATTTCTAAGTATTGAGATGTAAATTTGCATATATGTATATCGACATAGTGTGCCTCGAAGACGGCGCACACTTGTAGGGGAGGGGGAATGTAACATCCCCATTATAATCCCCATTCTAAATGATTCTTAATGTAGATATAATATGTGGCTACGGCCAAGCGACGTAATATGTGAATTGTATTTCTATGTTTTAATAATAAAATGTGGTGTCAGTTGCTAAGGGGACATCGAAAGAGATGGGGGTTGAATTAATCCACATGAGAGGGGAGGGTCTAGGATAATGGCCAAGAGGGGGGTCCAAGGGGGAATTACCCATGTATATTAATTCAACCCATTTTCCTAAATTTGTTATTGATATATGAACCTTCTAATTTCTGATTGAGTGTTCCCAAAGCCAATCATTGAATACATGTAAGAGGGTGGATGTGAGTAGTCACATCCCATAGTTATTGGGCACATGGGGGTTGAGTACAATCATCTTGGGGAAGTGTGTGAGTCAAGCAAGCAAGCTAAAGGGAGAAATCTATATCGGTTGGGACAACATTTTTTACACATTGAGTTTTTGTACATGAGGAGCAAGTAGAGAGAAAAAATAGAGCTTGGAGGCGGTGCATCCATAGAGGGTGAATTCTAGAGCAAGCTAGAGCATATTTGGAGAGTATTGGAGCTAAATATTGAAGAGTTAGGTTGTCAGGCCTAAAAAGTGAACTCCTATGTGAGTTGCACTGAAACATCAAGAGTTTGATGTTGTTTGCTGGTAGTTTTTCCTAGCAGCAAGTTCCCTTGAGTTCTCAGCTGAGAGATTTCTAGCTACATGTGTCAGAGAGACTCTGATAAACGAATGGGACACCCAAGGGACTAAGATCATTGAAGGGATACATTCATTGGGTTGGGCAGGTCAAGAGGAAGAGAGCTACATTCAACCCCATTGATTTATATTTTGTTTTAATGAAGTTTATTAGCTACATTCATGTATATTTTAGTATGTTGTAGATGCATCAATGTATGGCAACAAATAGTCGTTAAATATGTTTTTAATTCGTATTTAAACGCTACAGGAAGTCAGTTAGTTGTAAAAGAATTAAATTAATTAGCATAAATTTTATTTTTATGACTATTCCACACTGTAAGGTCCCTCGATTGGGTTGGGGGACATTATAGGGATCTCTCAGAGGAGATTTAAATGGAGCAGCCCTAAGGGTTCATACAGAACTCATCCTTAGTATGATGACTAAAGAAGTCACTCTATGGCCTCAAGTAGGGACCTAGAGAATGGTGTGTGAAGATGGATGCCTACTTGCTTTCTCAACATTTTGTTAGATGCAAATCAGATCTGAACGTCTACATGTTGAAAACCTCATACTCTTTGATGATCCTATTTCCCTATGTTGATGACCTCCTGATCAYAGGAAGTTTGSCTTCGGTAATTGTTGCAGTCAAAGACATTCAGCACGATAAATTCTCTATGATGGACATTGGTCCATTGCACTATTTCCTTGGTCTCGAAATCAGTCAAGATGCTTCAAGCATCAATCTATCTCAGACTAAATATGCTAGGTATMTCTTGGTTAKATTCCACATGAYCGACTGCAAGTCAATAGCCACACCCTTTCTGTCTAGGTTACATCTTGAAGATGGTAGGGGTACACCATTGTGGACAGCGCCTTGTCTCAACAACTTGTGGGGAGCCTTCTCTATATGCAGTAGGGGAAGTTTCCAAGTACATGCAAGAGCCGTATGAGCTACACTGGAAGGTTTCCAAGCGCATCCTTAGATATGTTCAAGGCACCACAGGTTATGGCATCCACTATGCAACAGGTTGTGCATTGGATCTCACGGGCTTCACCGATTTTGATTGGGTCGGAGATAGCACAGATCACAATTCCACTTTGGGATACGTGCTTCATTTGGGTTCTGGTCCTATTTGTTGGTTGAGCAAAAAGCAGTCAACTATTTCTCTATCATCAGTATAGGCTAAGTACAAAGGAGCAATCAACGTCACTGTTCGAGCACTTTGGCTTCAAAACCTCCTTAGTAAGCTCGGCATCTAGTTTCACCCTCCGACTGTCATTTGGTGTGACAATCAGAGTACTTTCAAGTTTTGCAAAGACTCAATACAACGATAGCAAACAAAACACATGGAGATCCATGTGCATTACATTACAGAGTTGGTACATGACAGGTTCATCGATTTGCAATACTGTCCATTTGTCGAAAAAACTACACACATCTTCAACAAGACATGTACTGAGCAGAAGTTCCACCTTCTGTGCAATCGTCTTGGAGTGAAGGACACGGTTGCTTAGCAATTGTCTTTCTTCCTTTTTTTTGATGCATTGTACTTTGAGTGAGGGGTTTCCCATGAGGTTTTCCCTCTTTCCTCTCTTTTTAAGGTTTCATTCTTAGATACATTGTACAATGGGTACCTAACATGGCCTTGGTTGTCGGGACCCATTCATCATTTACACCCTAGTAGTGTTCAAGGGGGTGTTGGAGATATTACACACTCACCTTATATTTATTTTCCTAGGTTGACTAGTCTATGTTGAGGGTACCTCTAGTTAGAGATATTCTCCCCTAGATGAGGGTGCCACATCCTCTTCAGTGTTGAGTCGGTTACACCTCAATTAAAATAGTGAAGTGGAGTCTTGCATGGCAACCTCGGTATTATCACCAAGTGTTGCATGCATACCTTGGTATCATCACCATGAGGGAGCACCTACCCTGGAATCGTCACCAAGAAGGCACCACACATGTGCCTGCATGATTCTCCCCTCACTCCACTAGTGATTAGTTAGTTAACTAATGACCGCATGGCCAGTTAACTAGGACTAAGTGGTAGTTCACTCCAGAGTTTGTCTGTGAGTGTTAGATCTTTCTAGATAATTACTATGGTAAATTAGTTTGCTCATGTAGAGTATATCATGTGTATTTTTACCATTACTCATCCAATTAATACAATTCTTTCATTCTACTTGTTTCTCTTCTCTCTTGCAAGCCGTGTGTTCATTTTCTACTAGCTAGGTTCACTGTGAAAACTTCACATGTTAAGTTTTTTTGTTTTGGATAATCGACCAAGGCCAATCCTAAACAATTTTGTATTAAATGTTGTTTGATTTGACTACAGTGTTTTCTAATATAAAATATACTCATTACTGTGAAAAGCAAAAACATATCCTTAACTTTTCCTAGACATGGTAGCACAAAAAACCAACAAGGATTAATATCTTCCATCATTTATGTTTGTATTGAACTATTTAAATCAACAATATCTTAAAGAGTAGTACCAAAAATTTTGGGTCCATAAGCAACTCCAAAAGATGTGATCAAATCATCCTACATTATCCCACACTAAGCACAATTATAGATCTTATTGATTCAATCTCCTAATTTATCTTATGATTATCACCTCATGATTGAACCTCCATGTCACCACATTTCCTTTAACCAACCATAACAATACCAAACCCATTTAGGTTAACTGAAATCTTGGTCATCCAAATTGCATTAACTTGTACACATTCTAGAATAGGTGTTGAGAATAGAATTAGTCTATATTTCCATCATAACTATGGTCTTAGCATAGCTCAAAGCCTTTTTATAGAGAATTACTTTTCCATTAACTCCTACTCCAAAATATATTTAGGTATAGCTTCAACTATAAGCCTATAAAAATGGTAGGGCCACATTGCTTTGTATCGTTCAAGGTAAGGTAATATTTTATTTTTATTTATCTCACTTCCTTTGACACTTCACTAACATGATTTCTACACTCTTTTATTTGGAGAGAGTGGAGATTAGGCTCACTTGAATTAATTATCCAAACACTTACTCCTCGTCCTTCATCTCCTAAATTGATTAAAAATTTGGCAATCACTATCAATGATGCATTTTTCATTAACGTATAAGAGTTGTTTTGTTTCTATCGGACTTGGAACAAAGAGAATCTCTTATAGGCCTTTTCCTCCAAAATATTATGTTACTACTAATGGTGTTACAAGCATTGAGAAAATGCTATAATCACTTAGCTCCAAAATTGTATTGAACTTACTTTTAAATTAGGTCAATGAAAATTTAAAATTTATTGAAGTTTTCAAGCATGAAGTGATGTTAAGCTTGAATATTTTCAAAGGGAAGTATTACTTGGTTAGAACCAACTTAAGTAAAATTTATTATATGAGTTAGGCACCATATTGAAATTACTCAATAAGTGGGCTTCATGGTTAGAGTTCATAAGTTCAATCAATTCTCACACACTACGCATCCCTATTTAAACCCTATTTAAACTAAGAAAATTTTGATGATAGTTGACCACAAAGTTGTCCTCTGAGAGCTAACAATAAAATATTGTTATTTCCCCATGAACTTCCCTTCAATAGATTAGAATACTTACAAAGTTGAATATAATATAAATGGAATACAACACTTTTAACCCTCAGATTTCAGGTGTGTGTGTTGTGTGTAAAATAAAGTGACGAAGTGCATATTTAGTCAACCATCATTTCCATTAATTCTAAATTCCACAAATTAAGTTAGGTTAACTTTATTGTAGCATTATAATATATCAATAGGTATTAAGGGGCATATTTGTGAACATATTTTTCTATTGTATTTAAGAGCACTTAGAAGTAAACATCATCATTTAATATACATAATTGGGGGCTAACTGAATCGGTTCTCCCATGAGTGATACTGGGGATAAACAAGGCTCACAGTTCAATGCTGGCCAAGGGAGTCCAAAGTGAGCATGTCATTCAGTTAGATGGCAATAGTCAACACTAGGTCTACTACCATTAGATACTTGTACTCAGATTTGCTATTCTACTCAAGATTGTTGCAAATTATAATAACTGCACCTAGTGATATCAAGCAATAAATAAAATATTAACTTCATATAACCAACTACTTAAAACATCCATAGCTTAAAATATACAATTCCACGACAATGGACATCACAATAAGCAATGAGCACATACCCTCATAGCATATATTGTATACTAGGTGTTTTTTTACAATTGGCGTCAAAGTCTAAAATAAATTGCGTTCTTTAAATTAATACTTGAGTTGACAATTCTGTATCACCTATTCAAAGTATGGTAAAGTGAATAAAAACAATAATATTACAAGGTAGAAAAAAAAACTCCATTTAACTTTGAGACTTTTTCATTAATGTTTCTTCACACCAAAAACTTTGTTTGAAGGGTATAGCGCAAAACTTCTCTTGTTAAAAATTATGGTGAACTAAGGATTATTTATCTTAAAAGGTTTCCTTTACATTTACACGAGTAAATTGAATATATCCTTAGATGGTGTTCAAGACAGAACCTACATATGATGTCATTTATCATGTATGAAGATGACTTCTTAACCCAAAAAGAAAAAATATTCTACAATTCAATCTGAAGAGAGACTATTCAAAGTTCATGAAATCTTAAAGATCATAAATAATGAGAAAAACAATCATAATATCAATCTTTGAATCACAAATAAAAGCAAGAAACATATAGAAACATGGTTCAAGAAAAGATATATATTCTTGTTATGAAATTTATAACTTGTTAAACAAATAAAAATATTATTAAATCTGTTTTAGGAATGTTTGTAATGGAGAGTTTCATGTAATGTCGGCAAATCATTTATAAAAGTTTTTTGCAATGTAACTGACATAAAGGCATAAAAAATTCATAAAAAGAAGTTGATGCATTGTAATATATGGCTGATTGGGTGAGACAAGGATGCCACAATGGGCAGATTTATTCTTTGTACCTGTTGCAAGGAGAATTAACTTACACTATTGTCTTGTTTATCTCCCCAATATTTATATACATTATCTGGGTTGAATACATGTTTTTTTTAGTTATTTGTACTATGGTATGAAACGGCAAGATTCAGAGATTTATTTTTTATCTTGAAATAACCAAAAGTTCTGATCTTGGGAGCACTGAAGCCTTCAATCTCAAATGAGATTAGAACATTCCAATACTTTTTTCGGTCACATGAGGCAGAGAATAGCAGGAAAATAAACTCTCTACTGTCGTCAATTTTTTTTATGTTTTGTATGTCCAGCACCAAATGAACAGCATGGGATTGTTGAAAATGTTATCATCATCTTGAAAGATGGTATGACTCAACATTGGTGGTGTTTTTCAAGGACTTGTAGAGTTAGAATGTTGAATTTCAGGGACATCAAAAGAAATCTATCAAGGAGGTCATTCCAAGAGATACAGTTGTCAAATATGAAGTAGATGTTCATGCTCATCACACAAATGTGATCCATCATGTGGTGGGTTGATGCTATAGTAATTAGATTATATGACTCAAAAATATGTTGCAAAGTTATATTGGCAGCATTAGAAATGCAATATCATTAACTATGTTTAAGTAAGATGATGTTACCTTTTTTTTAGGAATGTTCGTAACGAGAAGTTTCTTGAAATGTGAGTTAATTGGAAAGTTTATTGTGAAGTAACTCACATAGAGACCTTAGAGAATGCATAAAAGGAATATAAATGATTTGTAACAGATGAAGGATTGGATGAGACAGGGATGTGACTTGTCATCATATTTAATCCGTGTACCTACTACAAGAAGAATTAGTTTTCATATTATTGTCTTAATTATCCTCTCAATCACTGTTTACGTGTTTTTTAGTTTACTATATTATCTCTGGCTTTGTATCACAAGCCGGGATGGAATTCTTTTTTATTTTGATATATTATTATCAAAAGAAAATGTTCTCCTAGGAGAAAAAAAAGGTGCAAAGTAATGTCTGGAAGAGTCACAAAAAAAAGTGCAAAATCATGTGTGCAATAGAGTCACTCATACAATAAAAAGTCGTGTATTCCTCAAAATATAGCGACACAAATGAGCTTTGTGAGAAAAAGTTTCACTTTATAGTGAACTTCCAAGGAAGCAATAGTAAAGCAACAAAGTTAAATAGGCACAATAACTGTAAAGTTCTGGACAATTTTGATACTAACCTCTGGGCAAAATTATAAATGTGAAGTCAAGGCCAAGAGTGGAAACTAGAGCGTTAATAGGATCAGATAGGTAGTACTTCTTGGAACTCTATTGCAGAGAAGCTTCCGAGAGATAATCCATGATTCCCTCTCGTTTTTTATAATTTTCAATCCCTACTTTCATCTACTTCAGAGTTTTCAAGTAGTTATGTTGGTAGAAGACTCAGGTTCTTCATGGAACTGGATAAGTGGTCCTTAACTGAAGGCCCTGCGAATTTTCAAGTAGTTATGTTGGTAGAAGGATCAGTGTCTTCATAGAATTGGATAAGAGTCCTTCACTGAAGCCATGATGGATTATAGCGGTCAGCTTAGACAATCTGTTTTTCAAATGCTGCTGATATTAATTAGAAAAAAAATCAACAAAATTTGATTAAAAAATGGAAATCGGAAAGGTAGTAAACAAGCACATTAACCTCTGCTCTGCAATATTATTACAATGAATGCCATGCAAGCATCTTTGTTCTGAAAACAAGCAGGCTTAATGATTACATATGAACACAGCACTAACGATATGAGCACAATAACAACACAAGAAGATGCTCAACGTAAAAAAGCACAAGAGAGCAAGTATTTAAACAGAGAATGTTGGAACTGTTCTATGTTCATTTGTATTACTACATATAGAGTACCAAACTGTGGGAAGAGTGATCAAAGTTGAGCAATGTCCAACAAAATACAATAAAGTGGATGAGTAGTCAATTTATAGAGCCCCAAAAGAAAAGTACAAAATAGAAATGCAATCTTCACATATGTTTATTAGACTAAGTTTTATCAATTCCTTCTCGTTGAAAGAAAAGCATCCTCAATTTCTGCTAGCGATATGGGGAAATTGATGCACAATGGGACAACCACATGGCCTGAGTGAGCAAACTGTCTTTGCAGCACACCAAGTGGTGATGTGACATTTCCTAGTGGATCTAGGGAAAACATCAAAAAGAGTATCTTCATGAAGGGGACACTGAAAATCTGGAATCATTGGCCTCCAGATGTATGACTATAATAGATTCCTCCAAGTGAGGGGTCTCGCAGCTTCACCTTGCTGGCATTCACCACATCATGGCTGCTAGGTTGAGGTGAGAGATCCAACTTGCACATATTAGTACACATTTGTTTTATGATGGTGTAAAGACCATATTGAATGGGCTTAAGCTTGTGATGTCAATGATTTTTAAAGCACTACTTGTCCAAACGATGTGCAACTTAGCGGCCAATCTTAAAAAGGTGGAGCAACTTGATGTCCACCATGAAGTGCGTTTTACTTGGCCTATGTTTGCTGAAGGATGTCATGAACCTTGTTGTGGATCTTGGAGAAGTTCTACCTAAAAGAACAACCTTTGTCTTGCTCTTTCTGCTAGTGAGATTTGGACAGCACTGGGAGGGCAACTGGAATATGACAAGGAGCAATAGGTTGTGAACCCAAACAGAACCCAAAAGGAGAGAATCTTGTAAAGACATAAGCAGTTTTGTTGTAGTTGTGCTGCAAAATACACAAGCACTAATCCCACTATTTGCTCCTGTTAGTGGTAGATACAAAAGCATGAACAAAGGCTTTGTTCATTATCCACCAGTGTGAATAGAACACAATAGGGAACCGACATTAGCACCATAAAAGCTTCCATGACGATTTTCAAAAGTGATTGAGAAATCTGGAGTCCTGAACAAAAAAGATTGTCAATGGTAATCCAAAATGACTCGAAACATACTCGAGGAAAATTTCTACAACTTTAAGAGCATCAATAGTTTTGTTGCATGGTATAATAACTATCATCTTCAAAAATATGCATACTATCAAAAAAACACAATTGTGCTTCAAGTGGTGGGTAGACCACTGATGAAATCCATCGAGATAGATTTCGAAGAACCAAAAGAGGTTTGGTACAACCCAAGCTTCAAGTTGGTAGGTTTGCTTTTGCTATAATGTGAACCTTTCTGAATGTAATCTTCTGCTTGTTTACATATGGAAGGCTAAAAGACATACCTCAACAGGGGTAACAAAGTTTTTTCCACACATAAGATGAAGAGTGGCCCTTCTTAGTAAGGTGAGTTGATCCAACTAGTTCATTTTGTAAAGAAAACCATTGTGCACAATGCAGTTGAAGAAGGGGCCTGATTGACCACAGTGGACTGCTATATGGACTCCATGACAACCAAATTAAGAGTCTATGGCATATTGAGATTTCCAGTGTTCATACACTGCACATATGAGCATAATACCAATGATACAAAATATACTCACACAAAAGAACACACAGGAGAGCAACTATAAGAGAACATTTATAACATTGTACACATACTATATAGTAAAATGTATTACTATGTATAGAGAACAAAATTATGGGAAGAGTGATCACAATTGACCACCATTCAATAATATACAATAAAGTGGGTGAATGATCAATTCAGATTCACTCAAAAAAAACATAAAGTACAAAGCGTATTAAGGTATGCAACAGAAAATTGACAGATAATATTTTACTAGACTAAGTCTCATCAACTAATCCATAGCATACAAATCACTCCACACACAAAACAAATGCAAGAAAATGACAAATTGAATCCATACAAGCAAAATTTCTTACATTCATCTTGATACTAAATGCAAGAAAAAGCATCAAATTGAAAACACAATCAAATCCCCCTTTAAATTAAAAGAATACAATGAAGAACACAATCAAATCCCCCTTTAGACTAGCCCAGTAGGTTAGCTCAAGTGGTTTAGTGCTGTGAATTACAAGCAGGAGGTTGGGGGTCAAGTCCCCAGGTGGCTGCCTCTTTGAATATTGTGGGCCTCGCTTGATGTCCCCACCAGGTTAGGTTGCCAAAACTGCAACCAGCCGGTTTACCCTGGGTACCATCCTTGGAATGAGGGGAAGTGCCCAGTGGAGTTTTCCTGGGATGTGCATTTCATCAGAAAAACAAGAAAAAAAAAATTAATCCCCCTTTAGACTAAAAGAATAAAATCCCCCTTTGGACTATGTACAACAAGCCATATGTAAGCTTGAAGAGAGAGAGAAACCATTCATTTATTGYTATTCTGATTCTGCATTATTATATATGATGGATTCTAAATGAATGATCATTTCATCCTCAACCAAAGAAAGATGAAACAGACTACAKAGGAATAAAATCTGTCTGCTCATGTCAATGAATACTAAAAATGTAGTAAGTGTACAGATTTAAGGCAAATYAAATGCACAACATACAGAAAGAGCTATATGAAGGATTTTAGGTGAGAATCATTCATTTACTGATAATGGCATGAAAAATCATGCATCAAGGGTTCAGCGCGTATATTAAATCCTCAACAATTAACACTAAACAAAACAACTTCCATACATCATCTGTTTAACTAGATTAGAGTGGCTGCTACAGGTGATCCTGCTGGTGCCACCAAATGAATATTGACAACTCCGCTAAAAGTAGCCTAGGTCTTTGTGCACATTCCTAACACATCAGAGGAGATTGTAAATATTTGAAACAACAGTGGCCCCTTCATTATTTATGTACATAACCTAGCAACAACTTTGTTGCCTATATAAAAGAAACCAGTGTGCGCCGTGTACCCATAACTTATGGAGTACAGCATTAAAGAATCAAAACCAACAAAAACAAACACAAATCTAAACCAGATAACATAAATTACTAGTGGCAAGGTAATACCTTCGAAATTATTACCAAGAATAAAAAGGTTAAAACGCCTTTGAAACATTCTGCAAGGTGTTAGACAACCTTTTCAACAGCTTGGTTTGGGTATGAAAAGCTTACTAATATCTAGAAAATGTGGATGATTGCACGTATAAGATAGACTTTACAAAGCCAGAATCAAGTATAAAACTTGCATTTTACAAGCAGTAAATGTCTACCTGCAACTTCAAATTGTACAGAAAAGAAATAAATACATAACTTAAGTTGTGGATAGGTTATAACACAGCAAAGAAATAATGAATTTCAAGAAAACACAACCTGCATGCTGCAACTCTAAAGATTATGTGAGCTGTGCTGCTTATTTACATGAGAAACAGTTGCAGCAAGTAGTGGTCCTGCAAGTGCTGCACACGATAAAATGTCAATGTCTGCCTCCCCTAAAGGCTTTGCAGAATATGTTGCAATGCACATAGACACATCAGAGAGATGGTAATTTTCTGCCACAACTTGTTCTGCCCTCCAAAAACTATAATCAAATGAGAGTGCTTCCTTTTCAAGATCGTTCTTCCTCCTTTGAAATGCATTCCTGGCTACTCTTTGTCCTTCACAATCTCTCCTCCCATCATCTAATATTCGTGTGTTTCGCCTTGCATCCCTAGACCTTCTCACCCGCTCTCTCCACATTTCCTTCCACACTTCTCTTTCAATGAGCCTATCATCCATAGACCTTCCCTGATTAGCCTGCATAGACCCGACCACTCTAGTGCTAGAGCTTGAACTCAACTCCTTTATGTTTTCCTCCTGACCTGTTCTTTCTTGTAAAATGTTACTCTTAGGATTCATCCCACAACTATGGTTGTTTAGGAAACCATTTTCATACTGTAAGGTACCAAGACTACTGTTTTCAACGTTGTCCTTTCTAGATACGCAATTATCGGCTTCAGTGTTAACCCCATCTTTTACTATGTCACTTGATTGAAAAGGAGATGCCATTGGATTTTGACCACATCTCAAGCCTACCGAAATAGCATTTTGGTGCTTCTGATTTGGGCATAAACTTGCTGGAGAATCTTCTAATGATCTGGTAGTATTGCGGATGGAAATTGGAGGGGAGTAAGGGGGTTCATTTTCAATTTCAAAAAGATGTCTTCTCCTTCCATAGGCATCATTTCCTTGACCCGAACATTCCTCTGTCTTTCTCAGGCCTTCCAAACTGCTAGAAGAATCATCCAATGATCTGAGTGAACCCATTTTAGTGTTCCTGCTATTATCCCTTAGTCTTAAGCTATCATTTTTAGCTCCTCTCTTAAAAGGGTGTCTGCTTGCAATATCTAATTTTCCATCCATGTAAATATCATGAAACTTTGGAATTCTACGCCTGTATTGTTCCTGTCTATCTTCTTCATTCTCTCCCAGCAAACCACTTGTGCAACCATTACCTGCATTTTCTCCATGCAAGCAGTCCTTTTGGATACCCCAGCTTTTGGTATTTTCGAATTTTGAAAGGTGGCTAACAGTCTCAGTTCTTGCAAAGCTATGACCATCGTCCATCACTTGAGAATTGACACAGTCCCATCCTCCAACACTTGCGGTTCTACTTTCAGAGCATCTTTTGTTCAACAACTTTTCACGCATTGTCAACCCATGCAAACATTCTGAACTGTGTGATATTTTATGAGAATTAATCCATCGATTTTTAGAGGTGCCGCTGGTTTGGCAAGAACCATGCTCTGGAACAACTAATGACTCATAGTTACTGCAAAGCCCATCTGCGTCACAATGCAAAACATCACATTGGCAGGGGGGCAACTCAACCTCTGGATAAGCTTTCTCCTCAATGAACTCACTGGTCCTGTCAGGGTGCCCATGGAATAGCCTTTGAGAGCCTTCATGGCTATACCCTGAACCTGCTCCCTCTGATTGTGAGCAAGACACATCATTCTTCTCCACATGAATATGATAACTTTCCTTGGTCTTCCCTAAGTTACCTATATTTTCACTTTCAGACTTGACATAAAAGGATCCTATATTTCCAGTCCCATGATCAGTAATTTCGGGAAGTTCTTCAAGCAACCCTTTTCCCTTCCTCAGCTTCTTCTCCACATTAGCTTCAACAGATAATTTTTCCCCTAGATCAAGATCTTCAGATATATTATGTCTTTCACCTGCATGCAAATTAAATGGATTTACCCCACAATCTAACTCATTCTTTGGGGTAGAACCAGTTTCCCTATTCAAGATGTCTTCATTTTTATCTGGTTTCGACAGTTCTTTGTTATCTAAAGAAGACATAACACCATTCTCTGGAGACTCTGAATTCGGAAATTGCATCTGTGCAGTCTCATGGTTAGTTTCAGAAAATTTACCAAAAACTGGCAATTCACAATTGATATTATTTTCACTGACAGCATATTCTCTTTCACACTTGTCGCATTCCCAATCTGTCATGTCCTGAAGATACAAAGAACGTATCTCATCTAGATGATGCTGTCTTAAGTGGATAGTAACACTCTCTAACAAATCAACCAGCAGAAACCTGTTTAGTTTTGGAAAATTGACGACAAAAGAAGGAATAACATCCCTGAATTCATTCAATCCCTGGAGTATGGCAAAGTGAATGACTGGAAGCATACGTCTCATGACATCATTGCTGGGTGCAATTACTTGTCTGAGGCTAAAATCTGACAGGTGCCTAATTCTCGGACAACCTTTAAAGCGAAGCCTGTTTTGTAAGAAGAGGCTCCATATAAGTCCAGGATTCATTGAAGCCTGTTGAGATTCTCTACCTAGGCTACTTTCCCTGCAATCCCAAGAATCAATATTTTCTGTTCCATTGGAGTTTCCCTGGGCAGATATGGAAGCATTGGAGGCTTTGCCCCCTTGGTCCTCACTCTCCTCTTCTGTTCCATCTTGCACTGCCCTACTCTTAAAAATGGCATTATCAAAATCTGGACCATACTCTGAACGAGTAAGAGCATTATCCAATTCCGAGAAATCTCCAGATTTAGCAGCCATGAACATGAATTTCTCCACAGAAGCACCAATCTCTGCATAACGCATGCAGCGGGCCCATGATGCCGGCTCATCCTTGGGCCGTCCCACCCTCACAATAAGTGTTTGCAGCTCTTGAAACTCTTTCACCATTGAGTATATCTTTTTTAATTTCTCTTCATAAGTAGAATAATTGTCAGGACAAACTATGGACAAAGAAGATATGCACACTGCATGTCTGTAAAAGGCTCGGGACACAGCCATGCATCGTACTAGAGATTTACAATCGCAGATGGCATGAAATATCATCTGAATCACATCTTCAGGAAGCTGATCAAACAAATCTAGCTGTGTGTCTTCCATCTTCACTGTACCTCTACAAGACATTCAATAAAATGTAAGTGAGATCATCAATCAACTCTTGCAAGAAAAGTATGAAAAATATCCATCTGAATTTTTTAAGTTGAACACCAAAATTCCACTTTAAACTCTCCATCACAAAAAGGCAAAGATACACATACCTAATGCTATATAGTATAAACAGGGAAAAAATAGGTAAAATTCTGGTAAGGGTTATTTCTTGGATACAAATGGATCAACCCCCTAGTAGATCAACCCCCATTTGTAATGACAAAATGAACTAATTTTCCCCTAATGCTAGCAAGCTGTCGATCCATCTATCCACTTACTTTCAAACAAACAGAACCATAATAATAGACTAAAAATACATGCAACTTTTCCATGCAGAACTGCATTTTCCAAACAAGAAAATAAAAGCATATTTCCAATGCCTATAAAGGGACTGGTAGCTTTACATTGTTCTAGTCAACAAAATGTCCAAGCAATCTATACATCTGTCTACACAGTGGACACATTCATAATTACAATGGGTAATGACTCATTAGCATATTTATCCATCTACATGACCGTTTAGGCTGAGCTGCAGAGTTTTGATGCAAGATAGTATCAAACAAGGATATGAAGGACAATTGCAAAAGACAAGCAAAGGCTCATGGTTACTAGGCATCGAGCATGCCAACTCAAGCATCAGTGCACCAGGTCCCATCAGAACTCGATGGATAAGTGTGCTTGATCCAGTGCAGTACAATGTTTTGAGTGTTTACAGGCAAATAAAATCTACATCGTGTTGGTTGGTTCGCAAAATAGTTGTACTACATCTTTGCAAATTAAAATTCTTACAAAAGGAAAATAATGCAGTTGAAAAAAGGCATTGCCATAAAAAAATAGTTTCATGTGCATGCATTAATCCAAATCCATTATAAACATTCCAACCAATACCACTTCCACGCCATCCCTGAGTTACCCAACAATTGCCAATTCTACCCACAATAATGAATAGAAAAACTTAAAAATACTATGCAATCATGTATTCTCTTAAAAAAAAAATCTAAAATTGAAGCTTCTCATGCCATTTCCAAGCTATGTAATCTAATTTATCTATCTACCTACAGGTAAATGCAGCAACCGCATTGCCCAAAAGAACACGCAAACACTCCACACTCTAACTGAATTTTTAAAGAACATGTACTAATTGACAAAAGCAACCTACCAGAAAGCACATGATCTTAAACCTAAAGTTATTTCCAAGCCTTCAATATGCTCATCTACCTACCGAAGATCATAATGGGGTAAACTCATTGCAAAGCATCAAAACCCTATATATCTATATCTGCATGAACCTTTTGTCGAACAAGTGAAAAATTACGGGTTGTCTACTTAAAAGGCCTACCAAAAAAGATGAAAAAAATACATTTGAAAACATAAAATCGTTGAGTGCCCACTAACAACAAACCCTGAACAATTGTAAAATATGCGTTTGAGAAAACAAAAACTCTGTCTAAAGGTTAGTGAAGACATCCTAAGGTTTCTCAGCTCAATTCTCTAACCAACACCGACATTTGGAGGTATAGGCGACGAAAAAGTGCATCTACTAAACAAACCAGAAGATTATAGATCCTGCAACTTTTCAACCAACCTATTTTAACCTCCATGTACATATTGCACAGGATAATGACAAAACGTTGAAAAGAAAAACGGTAAAACACGCAACAAGAAAACCCCGTCTTGATTATTTTCCAAATTTCCGTCTGACTATAGTACCAAGCGTGGATCAAAACTGAAGATAGGAAATTAGAAGAAAATTGTGGACAAAAGAATCCATGGATTTAAAAGGGAAATAACGGGGAATGGAGACAGCGCATTCGCATGGCTGCACCTTTTATGGATCGAAGCCGATTACCTCTATTCTAGATTCCGATTTGGTAAAAAAATGAACGATTTATGGCCCCGTTTTTCACCTTCTGAACTGCCTCAACGCCTCCAGATCATATCAAAGCTCTAAAGCTAAAAATCCCTAGGGCTTTCATGGATGCTTCGGCCGCTACCCAGCTCTTATTCCATCGAACGACGTAGGGTTTGTATCATTCGTTGATCTGGATGGGGTTTCTTCGTGTTTTTCTTCTCAAAATTCCCTCAAGCCCTTTGACCAAATGCTCTATCGGATCGGATATGGACTGTCCTATTATTGTATTATTTTGTGTAGTTATTTTTATGCTGGGTAACTTTTAATTCAGTCTCTAATTCTTTTTTTGCTTCTTAGTAATTTTCATTTTTTTAGGCAGAAGAAAAAAAAAACTGTTCCATTGATATTCAATTAGGAATCAAGTGAAACTTATATATATATATGTGGATCAAGGAACTATTATTCCCTAGAGCAGTTTGTCAAAAAAAAAAAATGATCTGCTTTAAACATGATCCATTGTTCGGCATTCTAATATAACATTTAGTGCTTGCTTAAAAGCATATAGGAGGAACATTTACATTAACAAAAAATTGTTTCCCTTTATGAACTATTAAGTTTTCAAAGTGCTTCCATCTTCATAATATCAAATATTTATCTGCTTTGACTATAACTCCTTTTATAGATTCTTCAAAGAAAAGCCATCCTATGGGACAATCCAGTGATTTTTTCGATAAAAAATCTGCTTCAGAGTTATATTTTGTGTGAACATGCATAAACTTTATCACTTCAAAACTGTCTTTTAGTCTTCTGATTTTTCCTTTCCAGGTGTCCAGATATAACGGATTCAAATTTGATTTGTCATTTATCCAGTAAATAGACACCTTTGAATCCTCAGCCACCATCATCTTGTTTATGGATAAACTTGTTGCAAAGTGAAGGAGACCCCATAATCCCATAATTTATGCTTTCATATTGTTTCCTTTCCCACCAGCAAAATGTCCTCTGAATAAGTGATCTGGGTTAATTTTAAGAAAAAAACCAATGCCACAAACTCCATCAACAGAAGCACCATCAAAGAAGCCTATAGGAGAATCATCAAAATAGATTGGATTGAACATGACTTCCATATTGTCCACTTCACAAGCCTCATTGAGTTCTGAAATAGAAAAAACGATATTAGTGATTATTCTGGAATCTTGTCTAAGCATATTCTCAAATAAAATCTTGTTCCTATATTTCCATAATCCCCATATCACTAGAAAGGGAATATGTCGCATCTTTGAGTATTTTGTGAACCAGAGAACTAAATTATCTTCTAAAGAAGAACAGTACCAAGCTTTCGGTAATTTCAAATAACTTAGGACCTCTTTCCAAATGGATTGAGAAGTTGCACAATGCACAAAGAGATGTGTAGTCGTCTCTTCACCTCTGAGGCAGAGGCTACAAACCGAAGGGCCAATCTCTCCTCTTTTCCTATAATTTGCACCAGTTAAAATACAATCTTTTAGACACAGCCACATAAAACAAATAATCTTCCCCGATATCCTAACTTTCCAGATTGCCTTATATCACCATTTATTTTCATCCAAAATATTCATATGAAATAGACTAATATGCTAAATTAGCAGAAACAATACCCATGGCACCATTCCAAGACCATACTAACTTGTCACTTGAATCATTGAGTGTGACACCACTAGTCCTCAGCATTAAGAGGAAATTGTTCCATTATGTGGCCAACTCACCTGTCAGTCCAAGATGATTAGCCTCAATCCACTCTTGCTTAAGACCAACTTCAAATGGAAATGTCGC
>ML815693.1:76581-90925 GCA_009831015.1 Picea engelmannii
AGATCGACCTACCTTCCCAACAACTTACCCCCTTAAGTTCAATGAGAGATGGTTATATGAAAAGGAAGTGCTTACTATAGTGACAAAAGTCTAGAAGGACCCGATATATTTGGTTGAAAGGGATGTTCAATAGAGATTAGCAAATAAGCTGAAGTCCTTGAAGACTCTTATAAAAGCATGGGAAAAAGAGTATAAAATAAAACATGAGGAAAATCTTGTCTGTTAGGAGGGACTTCTGAATGATTTACTCATGGATGAGGCTCTGGAGCCTATTAATAGGGACAGGGAGACCAAAATTAAACTTCTGGAGGCAGAGCGAGACATTTTATTAAGAGAAGAAGAAGAAATTTGGAGACTTAGAAGTAGAGTGGTGTGGTTAAAGAGTGGGGACAAGAATACAATTTTTTTTCATAATTATGCTAGCTTCAGGAGGAATAAGAATCATATATGGGAGATCAGGGATGAGGGGGGTGAGACTCATACTGGTTTGGAAGCTATTAAAAAAGAAGTTGTCAAGTTTTTTAAAACCTTTTATGAGAAATCAGATCACGTGAATATAATTGATCAAGTTGAAACTGGTAGTCTATTTGATCGTTTGGTAAAAAATAGGGATATAGAGCTACTAGAGAGTTCGTGCACAAAACCGTAACTGTGGGAGGTTCTAAATTCATTCGCCAAAGATAAGAGTCTGGGTCCCGACGGGTGGATTGTGGAGTTCTTTATCCATTTTTTTGATTTAGTGGGAGATGACTTACTAGCACTGGTGGAGGATTCTAGGTTGCGGGGATCAGTGAATAAATCTTTAAATGTGACCTTCCTGACACTTATACCAAACGTAAATAATCCTAGCTCCTTCGGGGATTACAAACTGATTTCCCTGTGTAATTTATGTTACAAGTTGATTTCAAAGATTATCGCCAATAGGATAAAGTTTGTCCTCTCTCGGTCGTTGTCGGAGGAACAATTGGGATTTCTTAAAGGTAGACAGATATTGGATGCAATTGGCATGGCTCAGGAATGCCTGCATAGTATAAAGGTCAAAAAATCAAAAGCTATGATTTTAAAGTTAGATCTGAAGAAAGCCTATGATTGTATAATTTGGGATTTCTTGCACTTGATTCTTATCCAATTGGGTTTCAACATTCTCTTTACGAATTGGATTTTAAGCTGTGTGACTAATGCAAATTTTGCAGTTCTGATAAATGGGGAGACTTCCCAAATGTTTAAGAGTGGAAGAGGACTTTGACAAGGCTCGTCGTTATCGTCATTGTTATTCATATTGGTTATGGAAGGTCTTAGCTTACTTCTAAAAAAAGGAAAGGATGAAGGGCAGCTATCTAGGGTGAAGGTTTCAAGGTTAGTGAAGATCTTACATTTTTTCTTTATGGACGATGTGTTAATTATGACGACTGCATTGGTTGAGGAGTGGTTAGAGATAAAACTAATCTTATCATCCTTCTGTAGGGCCTCTGGTTTGTGTATAAATTGGTCTAAATCTATCTTTTACTATTCTGGAGTCTTTGGAGAGACTTTAGAAAATTTAAAGGTTTTGTTCCCCCACAGTTTCGAGGAACTTGCTAAAGGTTTCCGGTACCTTGGATATTTTCTAAAGGATGATGCATATAAACCGATGGAATGGCAATGGCTCCTCTCTAAAATAGAAGAAAAATTATGATAGTGGTCTAATAGATGGTTGCTTCTAGGGGGACGATTTACTCTGGTAAAATCGGTGCTCAAAGGCCAACCCATGTACTGGATGGCATTGGCGGCTATACCTACCTCCATATTACAAAAAATACAGAGTTTGATGTTTAGCTTTCTATGGTCGGGTGATGTGGGAAGGAAGCACTTCCACCTGTGTAGCTGGGATCTTATAGCAAATCCTAAGCATTTGGGAGGCCGGGGTATTCAAAACATCTTTCTATTCAATAATGCTTTGGCTGCCAACTCATTGTGGTGTGTTTTAACGAAGGATGGGGTGTGGATCAAGGTGATAAAGGATAAGTACATTCCCCACTGTTCCATTGTTACTTGGCTAAGGTCAACAACAACTACTGTTTTGTTTGCCTCGGAGACTTGGCGAAATTTGTTGAAATCATTGTACCTGATTACTCATTGGCTCGGTTGGAGACCGGGTTCGGGTCACTTGGTGCAAGTTCATATTGATAGTTTTTTGGGTTTGGGGCATGCCTCTTTCTTTACAAGCCACCTTCTATCTGAATTAAGAAGGAATCATGTGGTATATCTCTATCAGGCTATCGGAGCAGGTAGGCCGAGAATACTCTCCGATTATTGGAAAACATGCGAAGAGCTTGGTCTTGTCGGAATCCTTGCAGAGGAATGGGATGCCTTCCGTAAGAACCTGAATAGCACGGGGATATAGCTTCAAATTACAAATGATGTGCTCATTTGATTGGGAGGAGATAGATTAAGAAACATTTCTGTAAAAAATATATACCTCACCCTTGCAAACAAATATTGGCCAACTGGTGTCGGGGGATGGAGAAGACACATGTGGAAATGGGATTTGGTGCAAAAGATAAAACTTTTTATCTGGTTATGTGTGGAGAATATGATTCTTACTTGGGACATTTTGCAAAGGAAGGGATGGCGGGGACCAAATATTTGTTTTTTGTGTTTCAAAGAGGCCGAATCTGTGTGTCACCTTTTTGTTTCTTGCAACTTATGTCGGGAGGTGTGGAACATGCTTTTTAAAGACTTTGATATTATGAATTCCTGGGAAGGCAGTTCTTTAAGTGATTGCTTTGAGAATTGGCATAAAAAGGAGGCATCTTACCTAACACTTCCTTCCATCACATGTTGGTTTATATGGATGGAGAGGAATAAATTTATCTTTGAAGGAAGCAAAGCTTCGATTTTCTCTATTTTCAAAAGTTAAAGCCCTTCTCCCCTCGATGACTCTAGTTAAGAAAGTAAAAGTCCGCATCATTCAGTCCCCTTGCATTATTACTTCAATAATGTGTTGGTTCGATGGGGCTGCACACATTAGCGATCTTAGGTGTGGGGCGAGAGGAATTATAAAGATCAGTGAAACTTCAATCTATAAGTGGACCTTCAACTGTGGACATGGGACAAACACAAGGGCCGAACTGATGGGAGCATGGATGACTCTTTTCTTAGTGCAATGATTGAATCTTGATATGTTCCAGGTAATTGGTGACTCAAAGATCGTCATTGAATGGCTGAAGGACAAAGGCAATCTTCAGATCGCCTCCTTGATGGGTTGGATGGATAGAATAAAATTACTAAAAAACACATTCAGAGAGATACACTTCAGCCATGTCTACAAGGAACTAAATATGGATGCAGTTTTCCTCTTGAAAAAGGCACTTACAAAGACTAAAGGCAAGTTAGAATACAACCGATGGGTTGATGGAAATGATGGGACTACCCTCTCCATCAATCTTTTTTAACATAGCTTGTCTTTTCTGGTTTTTTCACTTTCCT
Source organism: Picea engelmannii (assembly GCA_009831015.1). NCBI lineage: Eukaryota > Viridiplantae > Streptophyta > Pinopsida > Pinales > Pinaceae > Picea > Picea engelmannii. Next base: position 80,050 of record ML815693.1, read on the forward strand.
GATGATCTCGGTGGTCAGGCCCAAGTATTTTTTGGTATTATTACTGTTGAAGGACATCTATATCTCTATTGTTGTAGTTTGTTTGTGTCCGGAATTTATTCCTAAAGAAAGTCTCCTTTGTCTCTGTTTTTTTGGGCTGAAAATAGATTTTCTTTTTTTTATTAGCCTCGGTGTTTTATGGTTTCTTTTAGAACTCTCCTTTTTGTAAAGGCTCTAGTATTTGAATAGAATCGGGATGCGGGTGTGCCAAGTAAGACCATGGTCGAAGATGTTGTAAAGTGCACTCATTTATATTTCTAATATAAAGAGCAATTTTCTCGTTGAAAAAAAAAGTTGGTATTCTTTATGTAATTGATGTATGCAATAGCCTAACAAAAGCAAGCATGAAGATCCTCGAAGATATCATCGCAAGGGAATTTGAGTCAAAGGTTTTTCCAGGTCATTTGCTCACGTCAATGTAAAGTACATAAAGCATTTGAAATAATGGAGGAACAAAATATATTCCTTTCTTTAATCATTGTATGCAACAAACCATCAAACATAATTGAAGGCAAGAAAATTAACGAAGAGATCATCGCAGAGGGATTTTAGTGAAATGAAATTGATGGAAAATTAATTCGCCTTGAAAATTTCCATGATCTACGAACAACTAATGCCTGATAGTGTTGTCCTAAGGATTGAATTGTGGACATAATAATTCTACTCATGGCATGTGGTAATATAACTATTAAAGGTTGACATGTAGCCTAGGTATTAGGTATACATCTTAATTTCAACGTCACGTGTCTCATGGGATGAAGTATACATGTTAAAATCGACAGACATACCTAGGATCGATCCGAACTAGGTATTATGAAGGAGAGACTCCTTTGTGTTAAAGGCATTGCTAGAGAATAACATTCCTTGCTTATGTACTCGAACATGAACTCGAACATCTAATCTATTAAAGGAAGGCAAGAATGTGCAATTGTGAGACTTTGTCATTTCTACAAGTAAAGTCAAGCTTGGATACTTGTATAGGTTTAGATTTCCTTTGATTTTGGCATACTGATTAACTTCCTATATTCTTCACACTTGTTGGTTTGCATGCATTTCCCACTTCTTCAATTGACACTCATATTTCCCACGTCTTCACCAGCAAGGAAATGCAGAAAGAAGAAAAAAGAAAATTCAACAACAAATTACAAAAGCAGTCACTTCCCTTCACCCAAGGCCATTTCTTCTCTTCACCCAAGCATGGCATAGCAAGCCTTCACAATTGTTATCAGGAAAAGCACAATATCATTTCTTCATTCAGTGATTTTATACCATTTTTCTTTGGTCCATATGTGCTCAAGTCATAGGTCTTGTGCAAACCATATTTAGTCATGCCTGCTCCGATTTGCTCTCACGGTCCCTTAAAAACATGTCATTTATTAGATATACCTGAAGTAGGTAGCACAATATGAAATATCCATGCTATAAGAGTTTTCTATCGATGAAGATTAAAATCACATCCTAAAATTCAATTAGAGGTTACAAAGACTTTTGATAGTTCTGTACTAATTCACAATTAAAATTTAACTGGATGTTTATTCAATCAACCATGTCAAATAAAAAAAAATGTATCACAATTGAAAAAATCCCAGAAGCTTACTTCAATGCCCATCCTTGAGTGGATCTAGAGATTGTTGAGGCTACTCCACACCACATAACCTAAAATCGTGCTCTAGTTTATGCCTTTTGCTTGGCCTTTGTAGTAGACCTCTACATCTAGGGTAGCGTGAAGGGAAGCCAAATCCTTAGATTTAGATTTACACACCTCCCTTTGTGAATCTTCTATTCGCTACCAAGCATACAATCCCTTGAAGGATGACTGCATTCCCTTATAAATCCAATGAACCCATCGATTCCATGCTTTTCATGAAAACCACTAGCTACCCAGTCTTCACCGTCAATTGGGGAAAGGTGTTTAGAAACATTATCACATAGAAGAATCATCACCAGAGTTTGGATTCATATTCAATAAAAAAACCACCCACCCTTCTCTGTTTGTCCTTTCTCCGTTCCTCAGTAACCCGTTCCTTTACTTGTCATTATTGTAACCACAGGAACAACTTGTCAAATATGTCGGGTTGGTAGAGGTTCTTGTGAGCAATTGGCCACATTTATCATAGTGGCTCTTTTGGCTTCACCATCCCTGCTCTTCTAGTTTGGTTCAATAACCCATGGAAGTGACCTGAACGAGAAATTTTCCATGATCATTTTCTTTTAGAAGCAGAAGCGCCATGCTATAGGAGGCAACAACAACATTAGGTATGGGTAGGCTTATAAAAGCAACATGGAGTTAGTGGATTGTATGAAAGTTGTAGCAATGATAGACAATGTGGTGTGGAATGGAGGGGATCTACAATGAATGGTTTTGGTTGTAGGAATCTTGACAATGGAAAGTAATGGTCCAATGCTTTTCCTATCACTCAAGTATATGGAGAAAAAATATCTGACGGTCCTTGCATGTGCTATCAGCGAAGCCTCATAAGCAAAACCGGCTAGTGAAATCTCTTGCTATGTGCTAAATGACTATCTCGTGAAATCTCTTCCTCTACACTGAATGGATCATATAAAGTTGCAGACTAAAGGCACCATGCTTGAGAACAGAGGAAGCTGAACAAGCAACTTCAAATCTATTACAAGTATGGATTAATGTTTTTATTGTAGCGGTGGTATTGTATGTGATGATAGCGGTGGTATTGTATGTGATGTATTAATTGTGCAGTGGCATTGGTGGCGGGGGTGGAAGAGGAGGTGGCCATGCGGTGAGTGACGGTGGTAGCGAGGGTGGAAGAGGAGGTGGCCATGCAGTGAGCGGTGGGTTCTGGGCCTATGCAACATGTCAATGCCTAGATCATGTTAGAGCCTCGACTGCAACAACGAGTGTAGAACCTTTCACTATAATTGCTTCACCACCTAGGAACAAACAAATTGGTGGTCGTGGCCGCTCTTAATTAATATTCTATTATGAATTATGACGACAAGTTTTCAAATTCCACTTTACATGTCCACTTCATAATTTTTTTAAATTTTATGTTTTTAAATCATTTCTTAATATCTGACAAATAGAAGAAAAAATTAACATACACTAGGGGCATTTAAGTCCCATCAAGAATTCTCCACCAATCAAAATTTTAAATTATCAAATAACAAAATTCAAAAAATTGTTTAGCATTTTCATAATAATAAGAATAATACATGATTTCTCAAAACTTTAGGATATGTTTTGCAAAAGGACTCAAATAATTACAAGTCAAAATAGGTTGACTCGTAAACGAAAGCTAAAGTCCCTAGCTTGGCAGGGACTAATAAGATGAATCTCTTAGACTATTACATTTTTTTATGAGTTTCGAAAATTGCTAAATGGTTGGGATTTCATTTTCACTGATTTTAGGGGTAGGTCGAAATGGTTGATTTATGGGTGGAAGTCAAAAGTTATTTCATACTTTAACAATTGGTATTTTTATTAAAGTTTGAGATTGTACTTTACTCCTATGAGTTGGGTAAAGAGATTTTAATCCTAAACATATATGAGCTTTATGTTAATAGAGTTGTTTTATGAAATAGTTGATTATTAAGGAGAGCTCTGTTAGGGTTTTTTGCGATCTCTGAATTCTCTGGTTTTGATATGGTGTTTTTTTATGGATCCTATGGGGGTTATCCCCCCTTCTTATAAATCGGCCATTAATGGCGCTGTCCATGCCATTCATTCTGCAGCTCCAGAAGATTCCTCATGTATCCCTTCTTAGCCGAAAGACATTATCGGTGAGCTCCCCTCGCAAGATGTCTGCATGAAGGTATGGCCTCAACCCAATGGTGAACTGCCCAATTAGAAACCTAACCAGTACATTCCCAAGGTGATTGAAATGCGTAAATATGAAATATTCTCAAAGCGGGTTGGAAGTTATGTTCAATTAAAGAAAGACCACATGGTCATTGGTAAATTTCTTGGGATCTAGCCTTTAGAGAGAGACTTAGTTGCTTGGATCCACTCTTGCTAGAAACCTAGAGACAACTTTGATCTAAAGATCAATTCCAAAGGGTTTTTCATAACCATCTTCCATAATCACGAGGATAGAGAGAGGGTTTTTGAAAATGGGTCCTATTTTTTTTTCGCTTTGTCGATCTACACCTCTGTTACTAGATAGAGAAATTCAATCCCGATAAGGAATACTTCACCTATGCCCCAGTTTGGGTTCGTCTCTATTCATTGCCACATGAATATTGGGACAAGGAAATCTTGACAGACATAGGTAACATGTTGGGAACCTATGTCAAATCTGCGGAAGCCACCAAATAGGGTCGATACACTACCTATGCTCGGATTTGCATCTATATGAATGTTTATGTTCCCATCCCTGAGTCGATATGCCTCAACTATTAAGATTCGGACTGGATCCAAACCCTGGATTATGAATTCATTCCCTTTCGTTGTCGGCACTGCCTCGAACATGGTAATCTCTTCAGAGATTTTTCTTTACTTATCTCCCCTAAGCCATTCAAGCCTGAAGTCGAGAAAGATGAGGAGGGTTTTACCAAGATTGCCAACAAATGTCGATCGGGGAGAAAGACCACCCCCTCTATCCCTTCCAAATCTCCCACAAGCAAAAACAACTATGAAATCCTCAGATTTGTCCTAGCGGATCTTCATTCTAACCATATTCCTAATCTCTCTCATAAAAATTCAAAATCTCGTAAACCCTCAGATCATGCCCCCAACCCTGATGAGCCCAAAATACCAAAAACTTCGATATTCCTATTGATATCTCGCCCCTCGAAGATGTGGCCATGAATCCTAAAGGAGAGGAGTGTATTGACCTTGATCAAGACAATGTGGAATTGGAAGGCATAGTTCTAGAAGGTATTGTGGAAGCATGCCACAGGTAGGACATGAAGTCAATCCCACCCGAGCACATTTAGCGTTATTGGCACCCAAGGTTTTGAAGAAGAGTGTATGCACACCATAGATCAACACTACGCACACACTCAGGAAGAGACACTGCATGACACCAGGAAGAATTAACATTTGCGCCAACTAAAGGAATACTGTGTGTGCCAACCCAATTTTGTATTACGTGCAAGGAAACAAGAAGAGACTACATGTAGACCAAATCTGAGCGTATCTTTAGGAATCTTTATAAATGATTTTATAACAACCCGAATAATCATGGGCAAGGGTATGGAAGAGTTGGCCAGTTAGTTAGGATCTCCATGCTCTAGAAAAGATACGGGGGATCCATGCAGACCTGTAAAGTGTGTGGCGCTTTTGTTCACTCCATAGAATGGAGTGGAGCAATGGAGATAGAGAGAGAATTCATGATTGTAACAGAGAGTAGAATGGAACAGAGGGAGTTTGTTCCAAGTCTAGTTTTGTCCTAGTTTTGGCATGAGTCTGTAATAGAGCAAGAAACTGGGTATGAATAGAAAAGAAGGGATTAGAGCGCATGGCACATTTCTGTGTTTATGATTTTGTATCTGCATGACTTTGAAGTTAATGAATGAAATATGAAGTCCTTTCTCTATACATCATTTTGTGTTATGGTTTGAATATCTGTATGTTTACTTTCCTATGTATGGTAATCAATCACTTGGTTATGAACGAATGAATGGGTTTATTCCCAAGAGGTTTACTATATGTGTTGTCCCTTCATATCTGACACAAGACTAATTGTCACACACCCACAGTGGGGCGTAAAAATTTGGTTCTCCTTACAGGAACAATCCTCTCTCCACGGTCTCTAATTTGGAAAGTCGGGGAACTAGCCCCCTTTTTCTTTGACGACCATCGTATATGACCACGGTTTACGATTGAACACCAATCACGTGATTGCGGAAGTGGACAAGGGTGGTTTGAGTCCAACTGCTTTTCTCCCTGCAATTCACCACGAGCCACCACATGTCCCTTTCTCAATATCGTGGTTCTGATTGCGGCCTGCCCTCTAACTTTTAAAGTTCGAGCACTTTCTATCCCCACAATTCAACGTGACCTTTGATCTCACAATCTTGATGGTACTTCTGAAATGACAACTCAGATTTCCCCCTTTTTTAAATAACAGACATGATTTGCTTCGGGACTTTGATGCTCAGAGTTTTCAATTCTCAACCCTTGCTTTCTATGCAACGGCTATCTCCCGGAGTGGAAGATCTGCTGACACCTGTGGAAGATCAATTGTGTTTAATACCTTCTCTTTCTTGCAGAGTGATTTCTCTCGGAGTGGCAGATTGTTTGCCATGCGTCCTCTCCAAATCAACGACCCTGGTCCTCTTCAGGACTTCAACGCTTTCACCCTCTAATTTTCCCCGGAGTATTCCGTACCCGGAGTTCTAGATCTGGCGTCACACATCCACCTCAAATCGACGACTCTCATTCGCTTCGGGACTTCGACCTTCAGAAATCTCAAACCTTAAAATCTCCTCGCTCCGTTTCTTTCAGAACGTTCTATCCGAAGTTCGTGATCTGATGACATGTGCCCTCTGGATCTGATGGTCCAGATTTTCTTTGGGTCTTCGGGCTTCATACCTTTCAATTCTCAAACTTCACTTTTCCTCAAAGTATGCGGATTTTTTCCGCATGTCCCCTTTGAATCGAGCGGTTGAGAATTACTTCGGGTCTTTACCTGGAGTCCAGATATTCACGCCACCTACCCTCTGGATCTGATGATTGAGATTCACTTCGGCTCTCTGGCGTTTCGGGATTCGAGAGTTTCAACTCTCAACTGAAATTCTCGAAGTGATTTCCCCAGAGTTATTGATCTTCTGACACGTGTCTTCTAGCGATCAATGGTTAGGATCTACTTCGGCTATTTCACCTTCTCCTGGTTCACGAACTTCTGGAGTTGTGGATCTTGCACCACCTATCCTCCTTGATGATGGACGGTCCCAAATTACTTCGTGACTTCAGAACTTTGGTAAGTTCACTCTCTTGCGTGTACAAAGCGCTAAGGCTTGTGCACCTTGTTTGATTAGATGGTTGTTGATCCTTTGTGCTGTGATCCAACGGTTACTGTCACTCCTCCTCTCGAGCTTTCGAATTCCTCTGACTTAGAAGAGTTTTGTGGATGTTCAAAGGCCTCTGCCTTCGTTCCTCCTATGAGCTCGACTATCTTGGGTCTCACTTTTTCTCTTGAAAACGTTATCTCTTCTGAGCTTTCTGATTCTCTCAGACCGATGATACCGAAGGACTCCGTTACTTCGTGGATTTCCTAAGGGGTTCACGACCAACCATCTCGCAACTATTCAAGGCCTGGAGGTTATGATATGACCACTACCGAGATATCCGCTGATCGACGGTTTACAGTAATTGTGGGGCCCCAACGTGCGTGCTCTTTATCAGAGAGCTCACCCTCCACAATCTGGAAAGTACTCACCCAACTTGGTCGAATTGGGGTCGTTGATCTTCCAGCCCAATGAGATCAACGACATTGGTGAATTGCGGGCCGCGAACTAGCACATCCGCTACTTTCACCTTCACGCTCCGCAATGATTCCCCACCCTCGATCTCCGTTCATAGATTGACAGTTTACAATGATTGCGGGGTTCAACCTCCGTAATCTGGAAAGTGCTCACCCGACTATAGTCTAATCCTAGTCGTTGATCTCCCATTCCCGACGAGATCGACGACGTGGGTTGATTGTGGGCCGTGAACTAGCATGTCCACTAATTTCACCTTCGCACTCTGCAATGATTCCCAACCATCGATTTAATCGAGCGACTGGTGTTTGATTCGGTAACCCCAATGAGAGTTTGAGTCAATCTGATGACCAAGATGGCCTCTCCTCCCATTAAATGGCTTGCTTCCATCTTCGTTGTTAGATTCTTAAGTCATCGGTGGTTCGGGTAACTTGACTATCGTACAATTTGACATCTCATAGCTTTGAGTTCCAAGGTTTCGAAACCTTCATGAGCTAACTCCTTTTTGCGCAGGGTTCCTAGACCCAGGTCACGTGGGTCTTCAAATAACTCTTGGGCTAGGATCCCTACTCTTAGTTGGGTTTTTGGTTAAGGACTTATGTGTGAGTTCAAAGTGTCCTAGACTACTGATTTGAAGGGAACTCCTTCCTAACTCACAAAGCTTTAAGCTTTGAGTCAGGGCAAGGTAAACTTGTGAGGTTACCAAATGGTGGCTATGCCAAGAGGCATGCTTCGAATCTGGAACGGTGATGTAATTCCCTGGATAAAGCGCCTCCGAGGATTGAACGAGAGCATATGTTAAATCAAACAAAAGTGTATGTTCTCAATGGAATGAATGTATACTCATAACTTTAATCATTTAATACAAAAAACCATTTATAGGCATATAAATACATGCATGCATCCATTATTTCCAATTCAAAACACAAGGCATGAAAACACTTATCAGAACCATGAGGCGTGATGCGACTGCTAAAAGGGGTGCTCGTTTAGGCTCAGTCACTCTCAATGGCTTTATCACTGGCCACCCCCAAGCTTAGAACACGATGCTTTGAGATTCAATCTCTTTCTTCCAGCTCAACGAAAGTTAGGGACAAAGGTTACTATCCTTATCCCAACACAGAAATAGATGGGGACAAAGGTTACTCTCCTTCTCCCAACTCAGTCTCTATTTTCTGGGATTAGAACTCACTTCCCTTGTTCTTAGTCCTTCCTTGGACTTGAGAGCTTTTGGCTCTTGTCTCTGCACTCTTTGCAGGCCTCCCTTGCACCCACCATGCTTCCTTTCTTTCCTTCCTCAGCAAGATTGCGTGTGGCGCGAATTCCCAGTCCGTGGTCAGGTATGGAAGCCTTAAAGATGGGCGGTTTTCCCCATCCCCTCATTAAATCTTGAGGAGGTATTCCCACCTACCAGCTATTGGGGCTCAGAAATGTCATATTTTCATCCACCTTTCCCTTCATCATTCTTCACATTTCATCGCCCATTAACCTTTCATGATATCATTTTCATAAATACATTTGGGTTTCACCTTACTATTTTCCACTTTATTCATTTTAGTATGAAAAGGGAATTTGTGATTAAATATTAGAAAATCGACATGTTTTCATATATATCTCAAAAAAGTGTGAGCTTTGTAATGTGTAAGAATATGTGAAGGATTAATTCAAAAGGATTTCTCAAATACTTGCTCCACCATTTCAAGATTTGAGGAGATAATTCGAGAAGATAATGGAGATTTGGTTGGCATATCTTATCCAAGATATATGAGAGATATGTGTGAGGATTTGAAGGGATTATATTTTGTAATAATGGGAAAATAGTTGAGAGAATAGTGGATCTGTATTTATGAGATGGTTATCTTATCTTCAAGACTCTCATGTATAAAAGAGAGTGCTCTCTCTTCATGAGGGGGTAGTAATCATTTGGAGTAAGTAGTAATTAGGATGAGAAAGATAGTAGTCATTAAAATTTGAAAGAAAGGTATTCTTAGCTTTGATTCATAGTTTTGGTTTTCATGCTTTCATTATTATGCTATGAAGATTGATTTGATTATTGTAATGTAAGATTGTTTCATTGGTGTGAGCTCAGATATGTTATTGTGTCATTCAACTCTTCACATGTTGTATTTTCTTTTCCTTCATGTAGTTCTCTATTCCTAGATTAATTTCATTTACGCAATTTCATTTCAGTCGTAGGTTGTAGCAATTCAATTCCAAGCCATGTGTTTCAATTTCATGCATTAGATTAATGATTCAATTTCAATTATACCTTAGACATTAGATTAGATTAGTCCCACTTCAATCCTGCATATACTTTGCGTGTGCTTCGTAAGTTTACGAACCTCAGATTGACAAATTAGATAGTTGGGCAAGTACTACAATGAAATTAATTCAACATTAGTTCGGCCCAATATAATGACTGTCGTTCCCTTGTTACAATTGATGTTCCCTTTACAAGAAGTGTCATTCATTTGAATAGAACAATTGTCGTTCCCTTTACCATTGTTGTTCCTTTACAGGTGTTGCATCTCTGGAGGATGAGGTATTGAAAATGAAAGGTAATAACCTACGTAGGGAACAAGTAAAATGCTTGTGCCAGTGCCTACCTTCGGCTGATGTATAGAGGTTGTTTTTAGGACATCTTTAGAGCCCAACATTTTGGCTCCGTTGCCAGGGAAGCATGATGGATTGAGGTATCAGTTTCTTTTTTCATTTCAATTCATGCAAGTGTGATCTAGATGTGTTGGTAAGGGGTCATAGCAACTACTTGAATGGAGACTCCTCATGTTCTCCCTGCCAACTAGGTAAAAGTAATTTCAATTTCCGCAAGAGTCATTTCAATTCCTGCAAATTTCAATTTATGCAAGAGTGTTTAATTTCTGCAAGTGTGATCTATATGTGTTGGTTATAAGGGCCATATAAGCTACTTTAGTGGAGACTCCTCACTGTCCCTACCAACTATCAAGAGCATTTAATTTCTGCAACTATGAAGAGTAATTGTTTTATGTTTTAGCAAGAATGTTTTTAGTTAAGTTTTTAATTTTGATTTGGGTGCTATAAGAATCCTTTTTTAACATGGTTTAACAATTAATTTCAGCTTAGAACTACTCACTTAGATCCCGGCAGATGTCGGGATTTCCTCTTCCCAGGAAGATGAGATTTTGACAAGGATCAAAGATTCAAATATTCCTCCAGAAACAATTGAATATCCAACATTTGAAGACTCTTATGCATCCGGTGACGTACAATTGATTGAAAAGGAGATTGAGGAAGATGAAGAAGGAGTTACAATATGATCTGAGCGAGGAACATCGTGCCTATGAAAGCCTTATCGAGCAATGGTTCCAACTAAATACTAGGTTAGATAAATTTTGTTTTTGTTTTTATTGAGTTAAATCACAGTCACAACAATTCAATTTGTTCATTTTTGTATACT
>ML815693.1:119116-145343 GCA_009831015.1 Picea engelmannii
AGAGAGAGAGAGAGAGAGAGAGAGAGAGAGAGAGAGAATGGTCTCAGAATAATAGAAGAAAAAAGAGTTGAGAGATACGAAAGAAGAGTGGAGCTAAGGAGGAAATTAAAACATAGTAATGGAGAAGAGATAACAAGGGGTGAATGATAAGGGGTCAGACCAAAGATGAAGAGAAAGGAGACCACACCAGGAGGATGCACGAAAAACATTCATGTTCTAGAGGGAAGCGTAGAAAGAGAAAGGCAGTCAAAGAGACATGACATTAGAAGTGGGGTATCAAGTGAGGATACTAAGAGTAGTGGGAGTAGGGTCAAAGAATATGAAGTCATATCCCCTTGGTTGTCAAGAGATGTAGTCACATCAAAGGATGATGAGGCACAAAGTAGCAGTGCCAACATGCTAGAAGATGGTGATGGACCCTTCTGAGAAGGAGAAGTCTCAGAAGGAGAAGAGGTTGTAGATATTGTGAATGGGCTTGCATGGCTATAGGTAGGAAGCTATTTGGGATCCCTTGTTGGAAATTGGGTTCAATGCTTCCCGCGAGTTCTGCGACATGGGTTAACTCCCTCTCATGGATCCTCACTCTGACAATTGTGGCAGAGACTAGTGCCTGCAGGTTTTGGTCCAATGACAATCACGGTCCAACCAATGGAATCAAATCAATATGTATCAAGTTTGAAACTTGCCCGACACACACTAGGGGGAGATTGTTGGACATTAGGTTCAATGCTTCTCGCAAGTTTTGCAACATGGGTTAACTCCCTCTCGTGGATCTTAACTCCAACAATTGTGGCAAAGAATAATGCATGTGGGTTTTGGTCTAATGAAAATCGTAGTCCAACATCCCTCACCGTGGATAATGAAAGAAGATGGAGGAACCCCCTCTTTGAACCACCCCCTTTGCGCATTTTTAATCAAAAAGAAATAAACAAAGAAAATGCAAAGATAGGAGTAGAAGAAGAAAGAGGATAAGAAAGGGAAGGAGAAGATATGAGTGAAGAAGAGGTTGAATTCATTAATACTTCATAAGGAAGAGTTTCAATATCAATATCAATATCACCAATAGCTAGTGGTCAGTCGAAAGGACACATTACTAGAGCAAGTGTGGAAAACCAAGACACAACTCTAAGGATTCCAGTCTTCAATGGGACGGGAAGAGACGATGCATAACAACATTGGTTTATGAGTGAATCTATATGGTTTGTGAAGAGAATCATAGATGAAGCATCTAATATAGCACAACTAGAGACCACCTTCAGAGACAAAGCTATGACATGGTACATTAAGTACAAGGTGATTGTGCCAATGGGACAACCTAGGTCCCTGACAAAGATTAAGATAGATCTTCTTAGGGAGTTTTAGAAGCCCAAGTCAGAATCACAATGTATCATTGAGATCAAAGAGATCAAGCAACAGCCTAGAGAAACCATATGGGACTGTAACCAATAGTTCAAAATATTGTTGGAAAGACTAACATTTTAGATACAAGACGTTCAACGTAGAGAGTGGTTTATTGCAGGACTTCTACCTCACATTTGTGTCCCACCCACCCAACAAAAGGTAATGAATCAAGCATAGGCCTTGGAGATTGTGATGCACCAAGAAGCTACACCAAGAGGTGGCGAGACATTAGCAGGGCTAACGTAGGTACAATATTATCTCACAAATATAACCATGCAATTACAAGATATGGTTAAGGCTAAGGTGGCACGTGAGCATATGTGGTGTACTATGTGTCACATAGAAGGTCACCATAGGAACAGATGTCCTACACTGGGAAGCTACATGGAAATATGTGCATTCTATCCATTTCCAACAAGACCTTAGATCGAGTGGTGCGAGATTTGTAGACAATGGGGACATATACCTCTCTGTTGCTCGACACTATAGAAATATTAGAATACTATGCATACTCTATTTTTCTAGTTCTGCAAGTCCATGGGGCATGATGTGAACAATTGTCGATCTCTTCAATTGATGCAAGAGCACATTGCAGATGCCTTTTGGGTCTAGGAGGAGCAAAAAGGTGGTTATTGTGGAGGCGTGGATAGAGGAGGATACCAAGGAGGTATGAGAGGAGGATATGGACAAGGAAGAGGAAGAGGATACAATGGTGGTGGAGGAAGACCACCTATTTGATTTAATTGTGGCAAAGTGGGACAAATGTCATGATTTTGTACCAAACTGTGTGCATTATGTGGGTACTTCCATAGTACAGAGCATGTCACAAAAGACTACCCTGATTTGTTGGAAACGTGGTAAGAAAAGAAGGCACATTGCAATATGGTGACTGCGAAGTTGCACGAAGATCATAAATCATAGGAAGAATTTGATGTTTAAGAGGTAACCCGAGGAGGCATTCAGATGGGATGGACTTCGAACATGGAGAAAGTTTAGGCTAGAACATTGAAGGGAGGATAAAAAAAGTGGCGCAGACACCTCCCAAGTTTGATGTCGTGCAACAAAATCAATTCTTGCACGATGCACATAGGGCTCTAGAGGAGGGCAGTGTGTGAAGAGTTACAATGCACAACACAAAGATCATTGGAGGAATCCCTTGTGTGCCAAGAGGTACAATGCACCTCTCAAATATCATTGGAGGAGGCTCACATATTTGAAGAGTTACATTGGGCAACACAAAAATCATTGGAGGAAGCTCGTGTGTGCGAGGAGATACAACGTGCGATACATAGGCCGCTAGAAGAAGCCCACAGACATGAAGAGGTGTAATGGCCTAAACAAAAGGCAATAGAGGAGGAATGTGTGTGCGAATAGATACACTGCATGATGTGAGAAGAAACACAATGCAATGCTCGCCATGAGGAGGAATCAGAGGACCAAGTAAGTAACTTCTTACGTTGTTGCCTTAAAATGTTAAGTGACGTTCAAGATGCAAAGAAGTTAACCCATATGTTGACAAGATGTATGGGGGAACTAGAGACCACTATAGTTATATCCACCCCACTTCCAAAATGACATGTGCACTAGGTGAGCATGCAGAATTGCATGGGAACAAAATTCAAGATGACAGTTGAACTCGAAAGTTATGCGATGGATGGTGTCATGTTGGACCCGGGCTTCGATGTGAACATTTTGCTGAAGAAATATTGGGAGTTAATGGGTAAGACAAACTTGGTTTGGTCACCCATTCAACTCAGGTTGGATAACCAATATTGAATTTATGCCATCAGTCGACTGGAGCAAGTGTAGTTGAACATTGAAGGGGTGAAAACCAGAGCATAATTTGAGGTGATTGAGATCATGGATGACTCAGATCCCTACCCCGCTCTACTTGGTATTGACTGGGCATTTGACATCAACGCAGTCATGAATTTGAAGAAATGACAAATGTCCTTTGAAACAGATACCTTGCACGTCATTGTGCCATTGGACCCAAATGAGGGAGATATATATAATGAACTTGTGAATGAGGATGCATAGAGTTCCATCGTTGAAAACATCTACAATATTATAGGGTGTAGGGAAGATTATATCTACCCCATAGCTGATAGTAAGTTGATCCAGATAGGTGTGCACTCATATGCTACAAATTCAGAGGATGACTCAGAGAGATGGCATAATAAGTTTTATGAGTTTTCAATAAGAATATGTGCATGAATCACCAAAACAATGTGCGATATTGGACCAAGATACTACAACTTACCCTAGTTTCATGGAACATACAAAATGGATATGTTCCTCACACAGATGCAACAAATTTCCATGACCCACAGAATGTAGGCCCTCGACATAGTATTGGAAGGAATGGCTGCACAATGGTGGGAAACACACCACAAACATCTATAAGAGTGGACGCAGGTGGTGGAGTCGATCAAGGAAATATTTTAGCCTATGGTAAAACCCCAAGAACATATGTGTTCCTATGAAAGGTATTGACTAGCTAAGAAAAGTTCTAACAAAAAACAAATCTGTCATATTTCCAAACGCACCACGTCGAAAAACAACCCCACCCATCAAGTGCCTTTGATTGATATTGCGTCATTATATGATCAACACAGGCACGAGTTCCAACCACTCCAAGGGTTGGGCAATCGACAAAATAACCTAGTACCACCCATAAGAATCGACGACCCCCCATGGAAATGACCAAGGAACATGATTAAAGTAAAGAAGAGTCATGGCCCACCAGGGTTGGATGTGATGGGATGACATACCCAKAATTGAGCAAGGGGGAACAATAGACATGCGTTGTATTGGAACATATATATATATATATATATATATATTTCTAAAATTTTGGACTTCAAATAAATTTCATTCCTGATTAAATAAGAATAAGGCGTGCGTAATATACGTCGTTGATGAAATMTTCCATATAATCAAACGAACCTAAATCTCTTTGGATTTGTGGAGCCGCCAAATGGTTAAAGATTTAATTTGCGAGAGACCTCTTCGGAGCTTCGCGCTTCGGGCGTTTCAACAAGTCATAACTTTAAAAAGCYTGAAACCCGAATATATCCATTATCGCTTTTTCACCAACCTTTGAAAGACACGAGTCATGGTACACATGTATGTTTTAGATCTTCCCTGAGCCAACACGTGGCACCTTTCCCTRAGATTTTCATCTAAGGATTCACACGATTCTAATTGACACATGGCACCCCTTGGTCTCGACACGTCACCTGAAATGATGCCATCTTTGACACATCACTACGGGTGATAGCCTTTCAGAAATATAATGACAAGGTAAATTACAAATCTACGAAGCGACAAAGTCCTGAAATAGTTAAATCTTAATTAATTAAGTTAATCTCGGTTAAAGACAATTAATAACTTCACACTTCGGAAGTTCAGACGTTTTTCATCCATCACACCTTGAAATTTCTGAAGTCCGAATTTCCGAAACATTTCAAACTTAAACGGGGTTAATTAAAGCTAAAAATGATTATTTGATAATTAATCATTTTGCAGTTTCGGGTTTCGGGGATTCAATCTTGAGCTACTGTTCAAAATACCGAAGTACGAATGCCCGAAAACACTTAAAAGATAAACACGATTAATTAATGTTTTAAACAAGATTATCTCAAAATTAATCTTTCGCGAATTCGTGATTCAAAGATTTTCTAACCTGTTTCATTCAAAATTCCCGATCACGAACCACCAATATTAATGACATTAATCACAAATCTATGGTAATGAATTTAATATGGATTACAGATCGCCGCCTACATTTTCTCATTAAGATAAATGAATTTGTCGTTAGTAAAGGTATTCAAAAAAACAATACGCTTAAGGTGAATAAGGATATTTGATTTTGAATTCTATTTTCATTCTTGCAGAACATAAAGTTTGACCAGACTAAGAAGCTCGTGTGTTTCCCTGTAACAAGTAACATAGTTCTGAGTTCACTCATATCATGGCACCCCAAAAAATGGCTAAAGCAGCTAGTGAGAGCATAAATACGAACACAAATGTTCTCTCAGACACCTCATCGAGAGCTACAGATGTCGTGAAATCCTGGACACAAGTGTCTAATATTCTACAACACGAGATGATAAATTTCCCAGAGGATTCAGGGGATGAAGTAAATGAAACTCAAGAGACTAAACTCAGGGATGTCGCTGAGTCAGAGCTGCACAAAATATCCACGCGACTGAGGCTCATGCCGTATAATGGCATGATAGGCTGGGCCCTGAAGAACGTCGACATCTCAACCAGGAGCATTTGCAATTCACATAAAGTTGTTGCTAGGTCTTTTCGACCGAAGCATATACAAGTAATGTATAAATTATCCCCCATTTTTGAACATAGTTACAATGTTGCATTCCTAATGGAGTTTCACAAAGAAGAGTGCACACAATATGGAAAAAACTACCCTGATTTGATCAAGGACTGGTGGGGGCACCATGAGAAATTTAGAGCCGACTCCCATGGCATATATGCCACAACATCGTTAGACGCCCATATGATTTATGTGGCTATGATGCGATGTAGGATATTGGGGAAAAAAGACTCCTCTCATTTCCTGCTGGAATGGGTACCAATTATGCGTGAAGTGGCCGAGGGCTATTCTTTCAACTGGTCCAAGATGTTATTAGACAACCCGACCAAGGAAATCACGGGGTACCAATTGGCAAAGTACAAAGGGAAACTTGTTCCTTTTTACATGTCGTCATACATCATGGATGCCATTTGTTTAATGACTCCTTTCCCTTTGATGAGCTGGAGATGGACCCCGTCCAACGTTGAGACCATACATTTCTATCACTCCAAGCTATGGGAGGATAAAGCCAGAGATTTCTTCTATGAAATCTGTCATTTTGTAGTGGTATCGATTCATATTTCCCTATACGGTTGCTCACCTCCTAGGATTTCAGATAGGATCATGGCCAACCTGGGTAAAATAGCAGACTGGTATATTGAGGAAAAGTTTTCCTACATTAGGGTTTTTGGGTGTTTGGTTCCCCCCGATGCTCTACCAAAGTTTTTACCAGATTGTCTGGCATGCCGAGAGGTGGATTATCAGACCATAACAAGGGGCATCAGTAAAGAATTAAAAGCATCCCAGAAAAATGTATGGCCAACCTTCCCTCTTTAGGTTGGTATGTTTTCATTGCAATATTTTGGCCATTCGAAAGTAGAGACTGTGGCTCTACAAGAAGCCAAGTTAGTTGATATTGAGTTGAAGAGGCACGATCCCCATAAGATCGTGGAAGCTCACCTAGCTCAATACAATTTGAGGAAGTATATGCACGATATTTCCCATCAAGATGAAATATTCAGGGGAGCCAGGTCATACAGGGAAGTTTTGAGTAGGGTCCGAACCCTAGCTCCAAATAAATTAGCCAGTTTCTACAATTTCCAAAGGCACAGAAGGAATAGTTTGCCTAAGGTATTACAGGGAGAACTAATAACACCTTCATCTACACAGGAAACTACACCTCAAGGTTTGGAGGCAAGAATTTCTGGTGAACATGATACTCAGGAAGATCCGAAGAAAGCTGAAGTTTTAACACATAAAATGGATATTGCATTATCAAATCTACTAGGTAATCAAGCAAAAGCTCAAATTGAAGCTTTGATAAAGAAGGGATAGGATACATCACCGTCCACACCAAATAAAATGGCTACCAATACAACAGAGAAACAAACATCCACTGAGATAGGTAGCCCCGTTACGTCATTAACACCTTTACAGTCAAGCCAAGGAAATCCAAATTCCAAAGTCATATTTATAGAGGACCTTACTCCGATTTCAACCGAAGAAATGCCTCCTTCGGATTTCTTTTTCAACAAGAAGAGCAGGGCCATAGTTAAAAGAGAAACGAATAAAAAAGATGGTGCAACAGTCAAAAGGCAAATAATGTTGTATGATGGGTAGGGCCTAGCTGATACATAATTCGTTAGGGAGATGGTAGGCTCATTAGGTGCCTTTGCCATGACAAATAAGTGTTCAGTAGAAAATCTAGTAGAGAAACTGAAACAGAGAAATTTGTTGGTAAGGTGGTTGCAAGGCCAGATGATGACCATGGAACGAGATGTGAGAAATTAGATGAATAAGGATGTTGAACAGGTCAGATCTTGTGATAGACAACAGATTCAACAACTCAAAACTAACCTAGATGAACTGTATCAAAATTCACAGGCCAATAGAGAATTAACCACTCAACGGGAAGAATTGATCAAGCAACTACAAGCCAAAATAGACTTGGCTGAAAGTACAATAGTGGAGATGGCAACTTTCCAAGCTCAAGCAATGGAAGTACATGAAAAGCTGGAATCAGTCTAGCAAGATATTTTCACAAAGGTGGAAGCCATTCAAAATTGTTACAAGGTGGTAGACCTTTCCCTAAATAACATTTACATTAAAGAAAGAGAAGCCCGTTCAGCTCGTGCTAAGTTTCAGGAGGCTGTCTTACTAGTACCAAAAGAGGGTGTATAAGAGGTTCCCCGATTATCTCTTTCGGAGCAAACCAAAGGCGACATAATTTTGAAGGCCTGTTCAACGAATCTTTCCGAAAGAAAAACATTGGCGAGAGAGGTAAGTAAACCTTGCCTAGAAGTAATATCTTCACTAGAAAAAGGGCTACTTGATGTTGAAGGAAATACTATCTCTTAGCCCTGGGACAAATAGACATAGCCTAGAACCAACATAATGCTAAGACAAGCATAGAAGAGGCTAGGACAACCATCCAACAAATGAAACAAATCGATCCAAATAAACAAATGGATAGTAAATCCTAGTTTGCAGTTACAAGTTGCATCTTTGGAAGCAAAGAAGATACATGAGAGGTTGCCTCAGGTGGAAAAGAGGCTATACATTTTTGAAGCAAATGAAGCAACTGAACCTTCTGAGTTGCTAGTATAGCTAGTGAGTAGATGCATTCAATGTGTCGAATATGGGAAGGCCAACACATCTGGAAGCAAGTGAGAAAGCTGGTGCATATGACTCATACAAGTCAAGATCAGATGCTAACTGTTTCCAAGCTGAAGGATGAGGAGAAGAAACACCTTTGCTAGCAGACGAAGAGACAGAGGAGAAGGCCAATGGAAATTTTCAGTTTTACATGCTGTAATATTTACTATTTTTAGAATTACGAGAATTCCAACCGTTTTTGAGTTGAGACCATTTTGTATAAATACAAGATTGAAGGCTTATCACAGGTTGCTTCTTTCCGATTGTAACAGAGAAAACTCTCCTTATAGAGAATTAATACAAGTGCAGACAAAGATTCTAAGTTTTGTTAAATCTGGGTTATGTGTTTCTTTGTTTTCCATTTCTCAACATTTCTTTATGTATTCCTTGATAAATGTTTGATTTCAATTTAGTGCAACTACTACTACAATCTTATCTGTGTTAGTAATTTATTAGGCAAGCAATTTTTCCTCTGCATTTACTATGAGTAAATCAAGACCTGCTTGCTATATAGATTCCTGTATTTTATACTTTATTCAAGGTTACACTTTCTCTTTTCTTCTATTGAAACAAGGTGGGACTCTTCAGTAATTGATGCCCTGTTTTGTTTCACAGTTTTGTATCCTTCTTTCGCTCCATCTCAATATTACAATTTTGAATCAAACACGAAATACGGCCTCTGTGCTGTCAAATTGTTAATTTTATTTAAGGAATTTTTCTCATATAACTAAGGTAGAAAAAGAACTTTAAAAATACACTCTCCCAAATTTTCCTGATGCCTGACATTATCCTTTAATCCTTAAGTTTAATCTCAGGACCAACATATTTTTGGCGCCGTTGCCGGGGAACGGAGAAACGAAGTTATTTTTCCCTGGGAAAACGACAAGGTAAGATTCTCTCTTTGATAGTGAACTAGGATTGAATACTAATTTAAGGCTATTTTTTATCTTTCACTTGGCGACTCCACCACAGATAAACTAACATTCAGTCGAAATAATACCAGAAAAAACCCAGGCGAACAACATACCACACCTGTATCCGATCTCGAAAGGTTGTTAAAACCAAAGGGATGCCTCAAGTCGACTACCGCATCCGCAGGTTATAAATACCAACCCAAAGTTACCTGATTCAATACTAAGGTTCCGGTTGAAGAATTAACTCCTGAAGAGAATTTTAAACAAACACCCTCTACGGGGGCCTCAACTAGCAAACACGAGGTTAGATGTGAAGATTGTTAGCCCTTGACCAAGTTTTGGGAGTTTCTTGGTCATGTTGACCTATTTTGGGACTTTGACAGCCTGTCGAAGGAGGAGCGCAGGATGAAGCGGAGATCACGGGATCTCGGCCCCCTTTTGGGCCCCTTTTTGGGTTTTTGGGAATATGTAACGGGAATGGGATGTCGACCCATGGGTTTACCCATGTGTAGGCCTATTTTGTAATATATATATATATATATATATATAGGTCTAGGCCATATAGAGGAGTAGTTGTAGGAGAATAGTGCATCTATGTGATGTGATGATATGCTAAGTGCTAGTATGAATTGTAAGGGATTTGTGCATGACTGTAAGAGACTTGCAGAGCTAAGTGCAGGTCCTTGTAGCAGATTGTGGAGGGCTTAGTGATGTAACGCAAGGAAGAAGGATCTAGTGAGTTGCGCATATCTTCTATCCTGTGCGGAGTAAGGGTTTTGAAGGCTTTGTGCTTGTAACCGATTGACTGAAAACAATAAAGAAGAAGAGTTGGTGGACGTAGCCCCAGGGTGGGGGTGAACCACGTAAACATTGTGTTATGTGCTTTGTCTCGATGGGTTCACATGTTATTTTCTAAGTGCTTTGATATGTTTAGATAGATCTACTTCTGCTTTGTTCTTATGATATGTGAGAATATTAGATCTGATCAATATAGTCATGCTTAGTGCTTGATATGCTCATTCTGATCCATTTATATGCTAAGTGCTTAAATACTGTAGATTAGTGTGAATGCTGTGAAGCTATGTTTATCAACGAAGTGAATAGTGATTGTACATCGAGGGATTGACAGTGCTAAGAGCTGTAATAAGTGTTATAATCATAGATCTATGTCCCATCTAAGGTTCCAGACACCTGAGTCTTGCAACCACCCTTGCCTCTACCTCGGGTGAGACTTCATCTGCTTCGCAGGTGTTGTCGAAAGGGCCAGTAGTTAGGGCTTTGTTGGTGTGCTGTTGTAGCATTGAACCCTGGGTCTGCCCTTGTGCCAACAAAGACCCGAGGGTAATCATACCTGAAATAAAGATTGAGATTGATCCTGCTAATACCCCTAATGGTCTGAACAAAAGAGTCACCTCTTTACCCGTTATCCTTAATACTCTGTCTACCTCACCCTTTCCTGAAGTAAGGGTTTCGGTTCTACAAAACCTCGAAGAACGCATTATATACCCTAACTCATCTCCTGTCGACTCACCGATTTACACATGTTGTAAGTCTGAGGAAACCAATCCACGTTTTCCTTTCCCTCCTCTTCTAGACTTTGCATCTCCTAATGATCATTTTCCAAATTTCCCTTCTACATATATCGAGGAAGTTGAAAGGTCACCACTTCGGTTCCTAGAAGTTTTCGAAAACCTTTTTTTTAACTCCCAAAGTTCATCCCCTAGACTTCCAATGGCTGTTGTTGGAGGAGGTGGCATCAGAGGTGGTGATGGAGGAGGAGGTGGTCAAGGACAACCTCCACCCCCTATGATTTTTGCCAAAGTAGTGGCCATATATGCTCCTTTAGTCCTTCCTCCCGTCCTTCATAATTTACCTGAAAATTATATGAAGAACTTACCAAAATTTACGAGGGAAGGAGACTTAACTGCCACAAAACACATAACCTTTTTCGATCATTTCGATGATATCCTCGGCATTGAGCATGAGGATGTCTACTCAAGGATTTTAGTGCAAAATTTTGAGGGACATGTGAGAATATGGTTTTGAGGACTCCCGGTAGGATCCCTACGGTCATACGATGATTTAGAAAATGCTTTTTTAAGATAGCGGGGAGAAAAGAAAGACCATCTTTACTATTTGACTGAATTCGGGGCATTGATAAAGAAGAACTCCGAGTCTGTTCTTGAATTCACTTAGAGATTTAACAAACTTTATCATAAGATCCTGATAGAATTTAAACCCTCCCAACCTGCAGTGAACGTGACTTTCACAGGGGCTTTTGAGCCCGACTTCGCCCTGCTTTTAAGAGAAATAAGATCGGCTACCCTCATAGGGATGCGAGATGAAGCCATAGAAATTGAATCAAACATGATGGAATCTAGTAAACTAAAAGCCAAGGTTGAGACAGGAACCAAAGAACCTAAACGCTTTAGGGAACAAACATGACCCTCCGGATCTGGGAGATCTGCAGAAGAAAAAATGGATGACATGGCTAAAATAATCAAAGACTTGTCAAACAAAATCTCTAGAATGGAGCTAAACCAAACTAAACCTGATCCATTTGCTAGAAAATAATTTAGGAAAAATCCTAACCCCCAGACCCAACAAAGACAAATAAAAAATGAAGATAAAAAAATACAAGCTCCGTTTAAATCATAAAACTTTATAGGAGATGATATACATAACTATGAGGGATTAGAAGAGGATATAAACAACCTTAGTGATGAAGATCAGGAACCACATCTAACCAGACATGACTGCGAAAGATCTATAGGCAAATTTTAGTAATGAGGAAAGCGTAAATAATCTGGGAGAGTATGCATATCAAGGAATTGCCGACTCCATAATGGTCGAACTTCAACAAAAATATATTTTGAGGCCAAGAGAAACGAATGCTACAAGTGTTCCACCAAAAAATATTTTATCAAGAAATAAAACGAATGAGCCAGTTGTTACTAAACCACTAGTTGAAAAACAATCTACCCAAACCAAAACAGTTGAAACCTGATCTACACAAACAAAGAAAACAAAGAATACAGAAGCACAAGCTTCAAACATAGAGTTCGAAAAAACAACCGGAGGTTTCAGTTTAGAGAGTGAGATAAATAAGATTAAAATTCCCATGCCTCTGGTTGAGTTGGCTAAGAATCCAATTTATAAAAAGCAGATTGCTAAAATGATTATTTTTTCTGATGCGAAATGTCATGCAGATGTGATAAATCTGCAAGATGAAAGACCGACGATTATGTTTGGTTCGCACATTGAAAATGTTAAGGATTTTGTAGATCCTTTTTATATTACCTTAACTGTGCATGATCACTTCATAATTGCATGTTATATTTTGGGGCTTCTCATAACTTAATGCCTAAAGTTATCATGGAAAAGTTGGGCCTTGAAATCACCAGACTGTACCAGGACTTATATTCTTTCGATTCCAGGAAGGTTAAATGTTTGGGCATGATCAAAGATCTAGTAGTGAATCTTGCACATATTTCTGTAAAGAGTATTCTTATGGATGTAGTCATTGCTAACGTCCCTGCCAAGTATGGCATGCTTTTATCCAGGTCTTGGGGTGCAAAGCTTGGTGGATCACTTCAACTAGACATGACATACGATACGATCCCGATTTTTGGTGGACAATTTACTCTACTATACAGAGAGACTAGACTGGCATATACTGTAAGTGACCCTCATAACCCAAATAATTATCTAGTCTATGTTGCAGATCAGGTTCTAGGAAATTGTATTTTATCATTAGACGATGATTTTGATGATTGTATAGAAGAAGAAAACAAAAAAATAGAAAAAACACAGAAAAGTGTAAATAGTAGGGAAGGAGTATGGAAAATGTTTTTCGATGGCGCTTCGTCTTGCGAAGGGGCAAGGGCAGGAGTGTTATTTGTTGCACATGGAGATGAATATGCCATTCCCTTTTCATACAGGTTACAGTGGGAAATTGATTATACAAATAATGTTTGTGAATATGAAGCTCTGGTCTTAGGATTAGAGGCCGTCAGGAAACAAAAAATTGAAAATCTAATAGTTTATGGTGATGCAGAACTTATTGTAAAACAAATAAAGCAACAATATCAAGATAAACATCCAAGGCTAAGGTCATACATAAATTGTGCCTAGGATCTGATTGAGAATTTCTTCTCATCATTTAACATTCATCACATTACCAGAATGGAGAATCAACAGGCGAACTCCTTGGCCAAAGCCGCTGCGATGTTTATGCCTCCTACTGTCCTAAAGCTGAAGTATCATATAGAAATGAGACACAAACCTTCAATCCCAAATAATGTGCAACACTGACAGGTATTTGAAGATGACGATCAAATTAAACTATTTCTAGAAATGGTTGATGAATTCTCTGAGACTCATATAGATCAAGAAAACCAAAACGATTCTATCTGGATCATGCAAGAAGATGAAGAGCCTGAAAAGTATTAAGATAAGATCGTGAATCACTGAATGCTTGTACTTAAGAACAATAAGATCCCTAGAGGTCTGATACCCTTAGAAAGGTTGTTTGACAAAGATGACATACCCTTGAAATCTACCCTACGACCTCAACCCAAGGAGGTTGAAGATTGCGACATAGGAACTAAAGAAGAACCTAAGATAGTCAAGTTATCTAAATATATTCCATCTCAAGTGAAGAGTAAATATGCTGAATTGATTAAGAAGTACAAAGACGTCTTTCCCTGGTCATATGATGACTTAAAAACTTATGATACCTCTATGATTGAACATAAGATTCCTTTGAAGCATGGTATCAAACCTTTTAGAAAAAAGCTGAGACAGATAAATCCTATCCTCTTACCTGTAATAGAAAGAGAGGTCAAGAAGTTGCTCGATGCAAATATTATTGTTCCACTTAGGTATTCTAAATGGATGGCAAATCTGGAACTCGTTAGGAAGGAAAGTGGAGAAATTAGGCTTTGCGTAGATTWTAGAAATTTAAATCGGTCATCCCTGAAGGATAACTACCCACTGCMAAAAATGGATCATGTTCTGGAAAAAGTGATTGGAGCAAATAAAATGTCAATGATCGATGACTTTTTAGGGTATAACCAAATCGTTGTCCATGAAGATGATAAAGAAAAAACTGCATTCACTACTCCGTGGGGTACTTTCATGTATGATAAAATGTCATTTGGTTTGATGAACGTAGGGGCTACTTTCCAAAGAGAAATGGATATAGCTTTCATCAGTGAGAGAGATAAGTTTGTTGTTATTTACTTAGATGATCTAACAGTCTTTTCAAATTCTGACGCAGAACATCTGGTTCATCTCAAACAAACCTTCGAGAAATGTCAAAAATTTGGTTTGTATCTAAACCCTAAAAAGTCTCATTTTGCTATGCAAGAAGGCAAGCTTCTGGGTCATATAGTTTAGAAAGATGGAATCAAGGTTGATCCCAAGCGAATCGAGGCTATCGACACAACAAACATTCCTAGAAATAAAAAATAAATCTAGTCTTTTTTAGGTAAAATAATTTTTTTGAGAAGGTTTATCCCTAACTTTGTTGAAATTGTCAAATTAATTACAGATATGCTGAAGAAAGATAGTGAAATCAAATGGACTGCTAAAGCTAAAGCGTCATTCGAGCGAGTTAAGAAAGCTATAAGCGAAGCTCCAGTATTAGCTAGTCCTGACTATACTAAGGAATTCCTGATCTTTTCTTTCGCATCGAAACATACCATCACAACTGTACTCCTGCAAAAGAACGAATAAGGTTTCGAGAAACTGATCACCTTTTTCAGTAAAAGTCTCAAAGACGCCGAATTAAGATACGATATACTAGAAAAGAAAGCCTATGCTATGGTGAAAGCTCTCAAATCTTTCAGGACATATGTACTGCATTCTAGAATAATTGCCTATGTGCCAAAAATCTCTATCAAAGATATATTGGTACAGCCAGACAGTGATGGTAGGAGAGGTCGGTGGTTAGCCAAAATTCAGGAATTTGATCTAGAAGCAAAAATGACCAAGCTGGTCAAAGGTCAGGGTCTGGAGAAATTATTAGTAGAATCGAACTTCAGAGCACTTGGGATAAATCATCTGGAATCACATGGACCTATTCCAAACATAGGAGAACTTGATGATCAAACCCCTACAATACATATCAAGGAGAATTTTTCTTCCTCTGACTAGTACCGCGATATCGTTTCGTATATACTCACCCTTCAGTGCCCAAGTGATATGCCTGCATCAAAAGCAATAACGTTGAAACTACACTCATTTAAGTACTGTATTATTGAAGGACAATTGTACTGGAAAGACCCCCTAGGTTTCTTGCTACATTGTCTAACAGAACCTGAAACAGAGGATGTCATAAATGAATTTCACAAAGGAGTGTGTGGAGGACATCACGCCTAGAGGGCCATGACCTACAAGATCCTAAGGGCTGGATAGTATTGGCCAAAGTTATTTACTAATGTGAATGGTAAGGTTAGAGCCTGTAACCCTTGCCAACTGTTCTCTGACAAGCAAAAGCTCCCTGCACTACCTTTGGTCCCAGTCAAAACTGAGGCTCCTTTTCAACAATGGGGCCTAGACTTCATCGAAGAAATACACACACAATCGAGCACCCAACATAAATGGATTTTAACTGCTACCGATTATGTCACGAAATGGGTAGAGGCCATTCCAACTTAGAATGCCACAGATTCAGTAGTTATAAACGTTTTGGAGGAAAACATTCTATCCAGATTTGGCTGGCCCCAGAAAATAGTTACAGATAATGCTCAAGCGTTCAAATCTATGGCAATGATAAGATTTTGTCAAAAATACAACATTGTGCGAGGACATTCTACAACCTATTATCCTCAAGGAAATGGGTTAGTCGAATCGTCCAACAAATGTGTGATGAATAAAATCAAGAAAGTATTAAAGGACAATAAGAAGGCTTGACACGTTCACCTAAAGTATGCCTTATGGGCAAATCGGATCGGCACTAAAAAATCCACTGGTATGTCCCCTTTTCAAATGGTTTATGGTACCGATGTTGTCCTTCCTATCAATATAGCTCTTCTAGTAATGAAGCTGTGGCAAGACACAAACGGAGAGCCAAATGACATAATGAGGAGGATAAACCAAATAATCGAAGTCCAACAAAACAGGGCTGAAGCTGATGACAGACTTTAGAAATATCAAGATAATATGAAAGCCTTATTCGATAAAAAAACGAAAGACAGGGAGTTCCTTCTTGGTGATCTAGTTTTAAAATGGGATGCTAGAAAAGAAGATGCGGGAAAACATGGCAAGTTTGATAATCTCTGGTTCAGACCATTTAGGATTGCATCTATAGAGGGGAAGAATTCATTCCTACTAGAGAATCTCGACGGGAAAACTTTTGACGCCCCTATCAACGGGCGATATCTAAAACATTTTATGCAATAAACATGTTTCATAGTACCATTGTCTATACCACTTTGGTTTTTGTTTACTTTGACAAATTTTACTTTCCTTCGTACGTTACCTGCATTTTACTTTTTAATTTTAATAAACCTAGTTTTATTTAGTATTTCGAAAAACAAAAATAAATATCTGTACTACATATCACTCCTATTCTGCGGAACTCTCTGATTATTTCTTTTCATGATCCTGCAGAATACTTATTGTCAGATGAGAAATAAGGAGGTAGCAGAATCTATTGCTTATTTTTCAAAACATATATTTCTCTCAAAACAGGTGAGAAATTAATAGTTGGTTTGATGGAAAACGTAAATAAAAATTGAGGTGTGTACTTTTATATTTATTGTTTAAGCTAGAAATTTTGAAAGAAATCCTATCGGATATAAACAAGGTTTTGATCTCGTAAACATAATCATCTGATCAAATATCAGAAATATATAAATGTATAGATTTTAGGATCAACTGAAAATAACACAAAAATAAAATAAAAGAAGAGCTTGATAATCAAGAAGTGAACTTATGTGGAAACAAGATCCCTTTTCAAACCCTTTGACTCCTCGTTCCATTCTCACTTTGCCTATCTCCGAGCTTTTACTCTTTTTTGATTTCTACTATCTGGCCTTAAACCCTCACAGAAAGAAAGAATTTCGCTTTGACTCAGAAAGCTTAAAAAACCAAATCTTCAAACGGAGATTAGGCGAAAATCTTTATATTCCTCTGATTTTAACTGAAAGAAAGTATGTCTAAGATAATCCTTATAACTTTAGCCCTTCTAACATATTTAAACTGATTAGTTCACTCAAGGAAAATCCCTGGAAAATAAAATTCCCCTAAGATCCTCCCTATAGGTAAAGATGTTCTGAAGATCAGAAGAGAGGTAGCTCAGAGTACAATAAAAAATGGTTGACATACTTTCATTGTTAAAACTTGAGCAGATATGATCCCTGTATGATACATACAAATTGATTGTCCCCACTTCAAAATTATAATATCATATAAGACAGATGGTGAAAGGAAATTCATAAAATTATTGTCCCCATCTAGTCCAAGACAAATGGTGAAAGGAAATTCGTAAAAATGATTTCCCCCATTTCATCCAAAAGAGATGATGAAAGGAAATTCATAAAATGATTGCCCACATCTCAAATAAAATCCAAAAATGCTATTTGAAGTGGTGAAAGGAAATTCAATGGGAGATGTAGATAACTTCACCGGGGTACTGAACATCCTCACTGATAGTGAAGCAATATCTATGAGGTCTGTAAGGTTGTCATACATATATAAACATACTCTGGTAGCTAGTTCTCTTTTTGATAATATTTGCATTCTATGCCGACCAAGGATTCCCTGAATAAATCATTAAAATTACTTTGCCTTGATGCGAACTAAATCGACTAAAGTCTGATAGTTCAGTTAAAGTTGTTTTGATTATCTTGAGCAAATCAAAACTCAGTTTCAGGAAAAGGAAACATATCAATAACCTAACTTGAGATAAATAACATATTATGTTTCAAAGGTTTTCTGAGACTCGGTTGAAATCCGAGTTTTCTCTGAATGACTTTTTCCCAAAGTTGTTTTGTAGGAACACAACGATGACTCCATTTACCCAATAAAGGAACTTGGTCTACTGTTCTTCCACGCCTCGCAGGGAGACGTGATCCCCAGATGGAGCCTATGTTGGAACATATATATATTTCTAAACTTTTGGACTTTAAATAAATTTCATTCCTGATTAAATAAGAATAAGGCGCGCGTAATATACGTTGTTGATGAAATCTTCCATATAATCAAACGACCCTAAATCTCTTCAGATTTGTGGAGCCTTCAAATGGTTAAAGAGTTAAGTCGCGAGAGACCACTTCAGAGCTTCGCGCTTCGGGTGTTTCAACAAGTCATAACTTTAAAAATACTGAAACCCGAATATATCCATTATCGCTTTTTCACTAACCTTTGAAAGACACGAGTCATGGTACACATGTATGCTTTAGATCTTCCCTGAGCCAACACGTGGCACCTTTCCCTAAGATTTTCATCTAAGGATTCACACAATTCTAATTGACACATGGCACGCTCTGGTCTCGACACGTCACCTGAAATGACGTCATCTTTGACACATCACTATGGGTGATAGCCTTTCAGAAATATAATGAAAAGATAAATTACAAATCCATGCAGCGACAAAGTGTCGAAATGGTTAAATCTTAATTAATTAAGTTAATCTCGGTTAAAGACAGTTAATAACTTCACACTTCGGAAGTTCGAACGTTTGTCATCCATCACACCTTGAAATTTCCGAAGTCTGAATTTTCGAAACATTTCAAACTTAAACGGGGTTAATGAAAGCTAAAAAATGATTATCCTATAATTAATCATTTCGCGGTTTCAGGTTTCGGGGATTCAATATCGAGCTACTGTTAAAAATCTCGAAGTCCGAATGCTTGAAAACACTTAAAAGATAAACACGATTAATTGATGTTTTAAACAAGATTATCTCGAAATTGATCTTTCACGAATTCACGATTCAAAGATTTTCTAACCTGTTTCATTCAAAATTCCTGATCGCGAACCACCGATATTAATGGAATTAATCACAAATCTACGATAATGACTTTAATATGGATTGCATATCGCCACCTAGATTTGCTTATTAATATGAATGAATTTTTCGTTAGTAAAGGTATTCAAAAAATCAATACGCTTAATGTGAATATGGATATTTGATTTTGAATTCTATTTTCATTCTTGTAGAATAGAAGGTTTGAGCAGACTAAGAAGCTCGTGCGTTTCCCTGTAACAGGTAACACAGTTCTGAGTTTAGTGATATCAAGGCACCATGAAAAATGGCTAAAGCAGTTGGTGAGAGCATAAATCTGAACACAGATGTTCTCTTAGACACCTCATCGAGAGCTATATATGCCGTGAAATCCTGGACACAAGTGTCTGATATTCTACAACACGAGCTGATAAAATGCCAAGAGGATTTAGGGGACGAAGTAACCGAAACTCATGAGACTAAAATCAAGGATGTAGATGAGTCAGAGTTTCACAAAATAGTCGCGTGACCGAGGCTCATGCCGTATAACAACATGATAGGTTGGGTCTTGGAGAACATCAACATCTCAACTAGGATCATTTGCAATTCACATAAAGTTGTTGTTGGGTCTTTTCGATCGGAGCATATACAAGTAATGTATAAATTATCCCCCATTTTTAAACACAGTTACAATGCTGCATTCGTAATGGAGTTTGAAAAAGAAGAGTACACACAATATGGAAAAAAATACCCTGATTTAATCAAGGATTGGTGGGGGAACCGTGAGAAATTCAGAGCTGACTCCCATGGCATATATGACACAAGATCATTAGACGCCCATATGATTTATGTGGATATGATGCTACGTAGGATATTCAGAAAAAAAAGACTCCTCTCATTTCCTGTTGGAATGGGTACCGATTATGCATGAAGTGGCCGAGGGATATTCTTTCAACTAGGCCAAGATGTTATCAGACAACCTGGCCAAGGAAATCACGGGGTACCATTTGGAAAAGTCAAAAGGGAAACCTGCTCCTTTTTACATGTTAGAATACATCATGGATACCATTTGTTTTATGACTCGTTTCCCTCTGATGAGCTGGAGCTGGACCCCGACCAACGCCGAGCCCATACTTTTCTATCACTCCAAGCTATGGGAGGATAAAGCCAGAGATTTCTTCTATGAAATTGATCATTTTGTAGTGGTGCCGATTCATATCGCCCTATACAGTTTCCTGCCTCCCAGGATTTTAGACAGGATCATGGCCAACCTAGGTAAAATAGCATACTAGTATATTGAGGAATTTTTTTCCTACATCAAGGTTTTTGGGTGTTTGGTTCCCCCCCATGCTCTACCAAAGTTTTTACCAGATCGACTGGTATGCCGAGAAGTGGATTATCAGACCATAACATGGGGCATCAATAAAGAATTAAAAGCAGCCCAGAAAAAGGTATGGCCAACCTTCCCTCTTTAGGTTGGTATGTTTTCATTGCAAGATTTTGGCCATTCGAAAGTAGAGGCTATGGCTCTACAACACGTCAAGTTAGTTGATATTGAGTTTAAGAGGCACGATCCCCATAAGATCGTGGAAGCTCACATGGCTCAATACAATTTGAGGAAGTATATGCATGAGATTTCCCCTCAAGATGAAATATTCAGGGGAGCCATGTCATACGGGGAAGTTTTGAGCAGGGTCTGAACCTTGGCTCCAGATCAATTAGCCAGTTTCTACAATTTCCAAAGGCACAGAAGGAATAGTTTGCCTAAGGTATTACAGGGAAAACCAATATCACCTTCATCTACACAAGAAGCTACACCTTAGGGTTTGGAGGCAAGAAGTTCTGACGAACAACATACTTAGGAAGATCCGAAGAAAGATGAAGTTTTAACACAGAAAATGGATACTGCATTATCAAATCCACCAGGTAATCAAGAAAAAGCTCAACTTGAAGATTTGATAAAGGAGGGACATGATACATGACCATACACACCAAATAAACCAGCTACCAACACAACAAAGAAACAATCATCCACCGATCTAGGTAGCCCCGTTATGTCATTAACACCTTTACAGTCAAGCCAAGGAAATCCAAATGCCGAAGTCATATTTATAGAGGACCTTACTCCAATTTCAGCCGAAGAAATGCCTCCTTCAGATTTCTTTTTCAGCAAGAAGAGGAGGGCCATAGTTAAAAGAGAAACACATCAAAATGATGGTGCAACAGTCAAAAGGCAAAGAATGCTGTATGATGGACAGGGCCTAGATGATACAAAATTCGCTAGGGAGATGGCATGCTCATTAGGTGCCTTTGCCATGACAAATCAATGTTCAGTAGAAAATCTAGTAGAGCAACTGAAACAAATAATTTTTTTGGTAAGGCAGTTGTAAGACCAGATTATGACCATGGAACGAGATGTGAGAAATCAGATGAATAAGGATGTTGAACAGGTCATAGCCTATGACAGACAACAGATTGAACAACTCAAAACTAACCTAGATGAACTGTATCAAAATTCACAGGCCAATAGAGAATTAGCCACTCAATGGGAAGAATTGATCAGGAAACTACAAGCCAAAATAGACTTGGCTGAAAGTACAACAGTGGAGATGGCAACTTTCCAATCTCAAGCAATGGAAGTACATGAAAAGATGGAATCAGCCCAACAAGATCTTTTCACAAAGGTCGAAGCCATTCAAAATTGTTAGAAGGTGGTAGACCTTTCCCTAAATAACATTTACATTAAAGAAAGAGAAGCCCGTTCGGCTCGGGCTAAGTTTCAGTAGGCTGTCTTACTAGTACCAAAAGAGGGTGTATCATAGGTTCCCCGATTGTCTCTTTCGGAGCAAACCAGAGGGGACATAATTTTGAAGGCTTGGGAAACGAATCTTGCAGAAAGAAAAAGATTGGCCAGAGAGGTAAGTAAAGCTTGCCTGGAAGCAATATCTTCACTAGAAAAAGGGCTACTTGACATTGAAGGAAATACTATCTTTGAAGCCCTGGGACAAATAGACATAGCCAAGAACCAACATAATGCTAAGACAAGCAAAGAAGAGGACATGACAACCATCCAGCAAATGAAACAAATTGACCTTATCCTAATAAACAAATGGATAGTAAATCCCAGTTTGCAGTTATAAGTCGCATCTTTGGAAGCAAAGAAGATACATGAGAGGTTTCCTCAGGTGGAAAAGAAGCTATACATTTTTGAAGCACATGAAGCAACTGGACCTTCTGAGTTGGTAGTACAACTAGTGAGTATATGCATTCAATGTGTCGAATATGGGAAAGCCAACACATATGAAAGAAAGTGAGAAAGTAGGTGCATACGACTCATACAGGTCAAGATCAGATGCCAGCTATTTCCAAGCTGAAGGATGAGGAGAAGAAACACCTTTGCTAGTAGACAAAGAGACAAAGGAGAAGGCCAATGGAAATTTTCAGTTTTACATGCTGTAATATTTACTATTTTTAGAATTATGAGAAGTCAAACCATTTTTGAGTTGAGACCATTTTGTATAAATACATATATTGAAGGCTTATCACGGGCTGCTTCTTGCTGATTGTAACAGAGAAAACTCTCCTTATAGAGAATTAATACAAGTACATACAAAGATTCCAAGTTTTGTTAAATCTGGGTTATGTGTTTCTTTGTTTTCCATTTCTCAACATTTCTTTATGTATTCCTTGATAAATGTTTGATTTCAATTTAGTACAACTACTACTGCAATCTTTTCTGTGTCAATAATTTATTAGGTAAGCAGTTTTTCCTCTGCATTTATTGTGAGTAAATCAAGACCTGCTTTCTATATAGATTCCCGCATTTTATACTTTATTCAAGGTTACACTTTCTCTTTTCTTCTATTGAAA
This sequence comes from Picea engelmannii, assembly GCA_009831015.1. Lineage (NCBI taxonomy): Eukaryota > Viridiplantae > Streptophyta > Pinopsida > Pinales > Pinaceae > Picea > Picea engelmannii. The sequence continues at coordinate 142,233 of ML815693.1, forward strand.
CAAGGTGGGACTCTTCAGTAATTGATGCCCTATTTTGTTTCACAATTTTGTATCCTTCTTTCGCTCCATCTCAATATTACAATTTTGACTTAGACACGAAATACGACCTCTGTGCTGTCAAATTGTTAATTTTATTTAAGGAATTTTTCTCAGATAACTAAGGTAGAAAAAGCACTTTAAAAATACACTCTCCCAAATTTTCCTGATGCCTGACATTATCCATTAAGCCTTAAGTTTAATCTTAGGACCAACACGTTGCACTCTAGTAGGATAGGAATTAGGACATAGGTAGAATAGTCATTATCAAAGTAATAAATAAGCAACATAGACAACTCAACATGATAAGGTGCGACACGATAGGTCGTACCCGACTAAGATTTTGCACATTTTGGAAAAGATTAAGGTTTAAATTCCATATTAAAATAAAGGATAGAATAACGATTGTTGATAGCCAACTGATAGATACAGGTGGATACAACGACGTGAAAGTGGCTCGTTAGTCATAGGACAAGTGACAATGACCAAAGGAAAAACAAACAATTATGGCTATAAAGTCCTTACAGTGTGTGACATTTACACTAGGGCAGGTTGATAATAAATGACTTTTATGACAACTTGGAAACCAACATTGTCAGGGGATTGTCACAACATGAAATGATGCTCACTAAACATAAAGAGGTCATCAACGCAGTTGATGAAGTCTATTCACATTTACCTAGGACAGAGGTAGATATTCCATATATACCGACGCCTCACAAGCTTTGAGTGTTCAAGGGGTGAGTTAAATTCTTAGAGACACAAAATATTAAGATTTAAGAAAAATCTCAAGAGGCCCACCCCAGAAAACTAGGAGCTACAAAATAAATAACAATAGCAAAGGAAACATTGAAAAATGAGAAAGAACGCATCACCAACTTTAGAGGATTAGTCAAACATAGTTTCACAATCTAGAATCACCTCCAGAATGCACCCAAAGTCCATGCCATTGATGAGCATATTCGAACCAAGAAATCATAGGTCATGCAATAGCACAAAAAATTGTCGTCCTTACCCCCGGTAGAACGATAAGCAACAATGACATAAATTTCCAACAAACTTTGGGAAATTACAACAACTTGAACTGAACAACAAACCATCTTAGGCATCACACTAAACGCAGTCGACAAAGCCCAAAAGTACTACAATCAACATACTCAACAGTAGCCCCAATGTTCACAAATATAAAGGAGATCAATTTTCACTCCCCAATAGTCACAATGACTGATGCTGAGGAGGTTTGCTGTCTGACACATCGACTGCAAGATAATTTTAACGTAGTTGATGATCAATTTTAGGAATTCATTTGGGATCTCATGACCATAGTGCCATCAATATCTTCTGTTAAGCCATAAAATACGTTGCTGGCTCAAGGAATAGCCCACTAATATTGTTGGGGGCCTATTGGCACTTAAGGTTTTAAAGAAGATTGTGTGCATGCCACAAATCAAAACTGCACATGCCCAGGAAGATACATTGCATGGTGCCAGGAAGAATCAACATTTGCGCCAACCAAAGGAATATTGCGTGCGCCAACCCAATTTTGTACTGCGTGCAAGAAATCAAGAAGAGACCATATGTAAGTAAAATCTAAACATATCTTGGGGAATCTTTGTAAATGATTTTATAACAACCTGAATGATCACGGGAAAGGGTATGGATGAGTTGGCTAGTTAGTTAGGATTTCCACGCTCTAGGAAATAAATGGGGGATGCATGCAGACACATAAATTGTGTGGGACTTTTGTTCACTCAAGAGAGTGGAGTGGAGAAATGGAGATAGAGAGATAATTCATGATTGTAACATATAGTAGATTGGAACAGAGGGAGTTTGTTCCAAGTCCAGTTTTGTCCTAGTTTTTGCATGAGTCTGTAATAGAGCTAGAAACTGGGTATGAATAAAAAAGAATGTATTAGAGCGCATGGCACATCTTTGTGTTTATGGCTTTGTATATGAATGAATTTTAAGTTAATGAATGAAATATGAAGCCCTTTCTCTCTGTATTCTTCTATGTTATGGTTTGAATATATGTATGTTTACTTTCCTATGTACGATAATCAATCACTTACTTATGAATGAATGAATGGGTTTATTCCTGAGAGGTTTAATGTATGTGATGTCCCTTCACATCCAACACAAGACTAATGGTCTCTATGATTCTCATGGTGTCTTGGGTGAGACCTTCTTCGGTCCTTGACTAAAGATTGAATATGTCGAATCCTTTGGGGTTTTGTTGGTAAATATTGATGAAACCTAGGTATGTAACCCCCTAATCACTACTACATATTGAAATATTTGCGACAACTACTTGCAACGAAAGTACCCTTCCGTTGCAAAATTCAAGAGAAAGAGTTCAATTTTTCAATTTTATTGTAAATCCAGCTTGTATTCATCGCTCTATCGACGAATCCATAAGTTTGTCACTCTTGTGACAAATGTGAATATAGTGGACTATCTTTGCTCTTGCGATGAACTTATACATTCGTCGCAAGAGCGACAATAACCATTGACTGTTACACTATTGTATAAAGTCAATATTGACCGTTATACTCTTTGACAAAGTCAACATTGATTTGGTCAACTTTTGTCGCAAGAGCGACGATAACCATTGACCATTACACTATTTGATAAATCCAACATTGACTGTTATACTCTTTCACAAAGTGAACATTGATTTGGTTAATGTTTGTCGTTATTGCGACGAAAAAAATATCTATAAATATTTTACGAATTAGAGATGTTGCGACAATGTTGCTATAACAACGATAGTCCAGAAAGGGTATTTTTGTGCGGAAGAATGTCGCAAAATATTAGAGGTGGGAAAAAAAGTAAAGCAGGTGAAAAGGGTGATGGTAAATGTTATTTCCCTTGCAAAAAATGTTGCCTCATACGTCCCGTAACAATTTTAATAGCAACAACTAAAAAACATTGTAGGAAATATGGGCACATTGATGGTGGATCGAATCAATATCGTCCCATGGTAATTAGCTATATATTCATTATCTGTTTTTATATTGTCAATTTTATATAAAATTATATATATATATATATATATATATATATATATATATATAT
>ML815694.1:58995-74543 GCA_009831015.1 Picea engelmannii
GGTTTTATCCAGGGTCATGTTGACCAAAAATACATGCATGCTTAGAGTGTAGATCAGCTTGTCAGTGTTGTGAAGATCTAGAGGAGTGTTACTTGTTTTGAGTTATATTGCATGTGCTAACCACCGGTCCGAAAACACTTGCGAGGGCACCTGAAAAAAAACACTTAACCAATTAAAATTTAGGAGTAGAAAAGTACAAAATTGTTTGATGTTCTAAAACAGTAGCAAAGGACAGTTTGAAGATTGAACTTAGAGCCAAGTTTCAGGTCAAAGACAGACCTGTCTTGGCAGCCTCATAGATTTTTCTTCATAACTCTCATTCAAACATTTTACCATATTGGAAGGGCATTGTAATATACCATATTTCTTGTATCATTTCTCTATTCCTCTATCTATTTCCAAGAAGTTTTGAGCATACTATGTTTCCAATACAATCCATGGGAATTTGAGAACTAGAACTATGCATCGCTTTGAATATAGTAATAATTGTAGTCAAATTATTGCCATAAAAGAATGTATTTTGTGTACTCTCACACTATGCTCCTTTTGTCTCAAGTTGTGCAATTTCTTGACCTTATTCTTATATTCTGTTGGAAAAAGCTTCTCTCAGCTTCATGGCCATCTTGCTCCTAGGTCTTATCTTCTCTTTACTCTTTTGAATTTGCTTTCATTGCATAAAATTCCACCATATGGTAGTATGTCCCTTCAACTTCACAGTGAGAAACTTCAAGCTCTAAGGCTCTTCACCCTTCCAATTCAATCACACTCATCTAATGTAACAATGCTTATGCTTTCAAGATTCCTCCATAATAGGAACTTCTATTTTTCTAGATTTCTCATTCTTCATCAATCTCACTATTTTCTCTTCAACGTCACCTTCTTCCACTTCCTCTTCTTCTTCTTCCTCTTGTTTTGCACCTCTATCTACAACTTCTCTAGTTTGTTGCCTATCCTCCAACTCCTCTATTCTTATTAACACATAATTATTTGTTCATTGTCATTGTATTTCCTTTTCTTGCCATTTCTTACGCTTTTTCTATCATTTCTATATGAATTTCCTCTTGCTTTGATCTCTCACCCCCAGAACTCAAACTTGTTCTAATACCAAATGAGGCAATTGAGGTCATGATGTGCCCAATTCTCACCTTTATCGCATGACTTACAATTCTATGGTTCCCTAGAAATAGTGCTAACATAATGAAATATGCATTTCCTCACATAACCAGATTACAATAATAGTATTTAAGTAGTTTACTCATTTTTTGAGTGTTCAAAATACATAGATTATAGATTGCAAACTTCAAGCTTTTGGCAATTAACTTGGCTACAATCACTAGCAAACTCCCTAATTATATTGGCAAACCCATTTCTAAGGTCTATCATGCTATTTATTCCTATAGTTGACTTCTCAACTTCCATTATATCTCTTCATCTACATTTCTAACTCTTCAACTTCATCTTTTGTCACACCATTTCATATGCCTCCAATATGCTTCTCCTTGTATCTATTGTGTTGTCTTTTTGGCACTCCCCATGCACACTCATCCTCACACTCTTCCTTGTGCACTTCTCTTCAACTACTTTAAGTCGACTTTTTCACTCGATCATCAACAAACTCCTTGATAGTGCCATCCTTTGCATGCTTCCTTCCTTTGCACCAAAATTGTAAGTTGTGTCATCGTGTTTTTTTATTGCTTTTCCACATTTTCTTCCTTATGTCACCCTTTCGTGCTACCCGTGCTTTAAAGGTTTATTAATGCAGGAGTATCTATGAATTATCTATGATAAAAATGTTTGCAAGGAGCACACTTTGGTCATGGAAACACAATTTGTAAGCCTCTTGGTTAACATGTTCATATAATTTTACTATCCTAATTATTGTTTTAAATATGATGTTAGATTGTGTTTCAACTTTGTGCTTGAACTTCTTGTTGGATTTAAGTTACATATAGTAACTTCTTAGAGATCATATAGGTTGAGAATAATAACAACTCATAGAAAGAAAACTAGTTATTTTCTTTTTCAATGGAATAAGTTATGAAAATCTCTTCATTCTAATTAAGATATGTCTTGTTAACAAAGAATGCTATGTGATTTTATTTTTTTGTAAATTTGTTTCGAGCTTGTAAAGTTGAATGTTTTAACAATGAATACCTTTATCTAGGTGCTTGGACAAGAAACCCAATTTGACTCACTCCATTGGTTTAGTTCGGCAACTCAATACTTCAAGAAGAAGATATTTAATTTGGAAGGTGACACAGAGTTAGGGAAAACACGAGGTGGCCTTGGTGGACTAAACCTATGGAACCAAAAAAGCCTAACAATTTCAAATGAAGAAGCCCAAAATTTAAAAATGGTAAGTTATTTTTTGTCCTTTCTAGTGTACTTGTTTTCAACTAATTTCTCAATCCATTTGTCAATTGTTTTGAATTGCAAAATTGATTAGCATATAGCATATTGTTTACCTTGTTTTTTATTATCTTGCAGGATGTAAAGCAACTTCAAAAATATCTAGCAGAGTTAGAGCTTATCCAATTTGGTTTTGTATGTGCAAGAACACTTTTGCATTAAGTCTGTGATAAATGTATGTTGTTATCCATGTACCATATCACTATTGATACAACATCTAAATAAAATATTTATAACATTATTTATGTTTTTTAGGATACATCGTGCTTATATTTATAAATATCGTTTTACACTAGTATATGATCTAGCAACAAAATGGTTTCAAGCATCAAACGCCTTCAAGGTCCATCCTTATACACTCCAAACTTGGTGAGCTATGGTAGTCTTCCAAGCTAACTACCTTTAGGATCTTATCCCTAGTCTCACTACTATTAGCTTCAAAGGTTGTTGTGACTATACCAAGTGGTGCCATGAAAGAAATAAAATGAAAGTCTACTTCAAAAAATAAAAATATATTAATTCTTTGTTCAACTTTGGAAGTAGGTGCTTAGTCATGGGTAATTTTTCGTTAATACTCTTGAGGTCTAAAATGTTGAACATATTGCTAACTATTTTTTATAAATTGTGTATGTTAAAACTTTACAATTACCTTGTGTATTTGATATCAACCTCATTGTATTTATTTAGACTTTCCGACGACTATTAGATCTGAACTTTTAATTCCATCACTTGCCACCAAAGAAAACTCACAATTACTCTCGACCTAGGCACGACCCTAAGGGATATGCTTCTACTCCAGTAGGGGATCCACATCCTAATCCTTCATAACACCTAGCACACCCTTCTCTTGCTTGCAATGTGTTTGGATGGATAGTCTCTAAAAATGTGACCAACTCAATGACAACAACTATGTTTAAATGGATTCCCTCGTAATCTAGGTATTGTTCCTATTCAAAGCCATTGTAGTCCAAAGTAATAGGAGTTTAGGACTCATCCATTAATGCTCAATAGCACCAACATCCATTGAACACCTTATATATTTAGGGTTTTGGGTGCTAGATATTTAAAGGAGTTAGTGCCTCTCTTATAGCTTGAATGCCCTTGAAATTCCTTAAATGCAAAGGAAGGCCCATCATTCGCACCCACAATAGAAGATGAGATTTGCAAGCAATATCTGAGGCTTTAAAACTAGAGACGAACCCTTATAAAATTGAGGACCTCCAGATGAGATAGAATTTCTCCTCGAAACAGATTCAAACAAAAATGAAAAAAATCTGTATTCAAATGAGAACCAATACATGGAAGCAACACTATGAGGGTTGTCTTCCTTATGCTAAAATAACAAACCAACGCTCTCTACTTGAATTTTTCAACTTCGTGGATAATCCATTCCAATGGGATAGAAATTTTCCTCTTCCCATTCATGTTCGAAGTGCACCACTTTCTCCCATGTTGCGACCCAAACTATATGAAGACAAAAGATCTTCAAGTTTGCTACTTGGACCCTTCCCTTCAAGATCTGAACCTTAATCTGTTTATTTGTAGGAGCCCCCAAAAGTGTCCTATCTAACTCATTCCATTACAAATTCTAGCCACTCTTGATTCATTCTCTACATTGCTACCCTCTCCCTTTAACCAAAAAAACCCTTCTTCATAAGCCCTAATTCACCTCCTCCATCCTCAATATTCATCTCCCCCACACCTTGGAATTGATATTCATCACAAGCTAAATTGGAAAAGTGTTCATTCTTATTTTATATGTTGGATTGTAAAGTTCATTTATAGTCATTGAGGCATTTGTTTTTAAAAGTAGTTCGTGGGATGCCCATGAATTATGAAAGGAGGCATTTGCATAATTGTCTTCAGAGGAAAAAGCATACAAACAACAAGAGCACATAAGTACATAATTGTTTTTGTAGATTAAAAAATGTTTCCATATACATAATGGTGTCTCCCAAAACTATAGAAAAGACGTACTTGTCCAAAACTCGAAATTGCATATTCTATAGATTTGATGAAATGTGTCTAGAATTTACAAACCAAACCCATTTACAAAGAACTAACAATGCAATCAGTGCAAACCCATGTCCAAAATTGAGTTGTAGACTTGAAATTACAAAGGAATTTAATGTCAAACAACTAAAGTAAATTTGACATCTAGTTAAAGCACTAGACTACAATGGTGTAGTAAAGGATACAAATCCATTAGGGAATACAAAAAAACACATAGGGTTGCATCAAAGTACTAGATTGTGAGCATCTTAGAATGCACATATTTTGAAGATTAAAGAATTCAAGACAAGATACATGATATGTTTTAAGACTTAACTGTGTAAAAGAGGAAAGGAATGCTTTTGTTAAAAATTGGAAGGTTAATCTTAATGGTTAATGCATAAGAACATGGATTCTAAACTAAAATCCACACAATACAATAAGCTTGTTGATTGGAAAATTAGAAAATGATAGGATTATTTCAATAATGGCATGTTATGATTCAAGATTTAATTGTGTAAAAATTGAAAGCAATGACTTTGTCGAAAATTTGAATGGTTAATGCATAACAACATGTTGGAAATAGTAAAAGGTTCTATACAAAAATCCACACACTAGGATAAGCTTGTTGAATGGAAAATTAGAAATGATAATGTTATGTCGATGATTGAATCAGGGATTACAAATATAGAAATACATCACTTTATTGGAAACATTCAAAGAAATTTAAGGAGAGCTTAATGGATTGTTTGGTTAAAAAGCTTTAAATGGATAAATAATTTTTTAGATAGTTTTCTTATCTCGAGATGGCTAGTGCCAAAAAGTTTCTCTAGCTCAAGATTCCTAGTGGGGAAAATGTGTTTAGTGATATAGATACCTTAAGAGCAATTATGTCACAATTGATGGTAGGAGAAAAACCAGATGGAGAGGATGGAAAATGAGTGTTGTTGAATAGTTTACCCATAGATACAGCTATATAGTTTTCCACTAAACTAGTTACTATCTTGGTGATTATAAATTTTGATTGTACCCTTTTTCAAAAAGGAAAAGAATGTAGACATTGTTGAAGAGGACATCAAAGCATAGGCTCACTTTGTCAAAAATAAGGAATGTGGAAAGTTTAGAAAGAATAAATGTGATACAAGTAAAGAGAAGGTATGTTATTATTGTAGAAAGCCAGAAAATGTTCCCTGGAATTATAGGATTCATGCAACATGTTTTCTTGAGAAGATAAAGAAAAAAGGCAAAAGGATATCATTATTCATGTTGAAGAAGGTAATGTTATTGATGAGGAGTTGGCATTTTGATTTATTGTTTTATGGTAGTCAATAAGTGAAGCCTTTGGACACGAGGTACATTACATAGATTGATGCTTAGGGTAGATGGTTGCATAAGGGAGTTAATGATATCCATACCAGGTTTCTACCTTCAATATGAGATTGATGGCAACATGGAGCAACATGGATAGTTGCCTAGGTGGATGTTACCTTTAGCGTGAGGATACATGGAGGGGATGGTAACTCGATGGGTATGGTGGAGAGTACAAACAATAGATAGTCAAAGTAAAGGTCATCCCAATCGTTAAAAGCATATGAAACCTTATGGACATGAAGGGGCCTTCAAATTAATAGTTTATATTATTCTTGTTCTCACTCATTTTTGTGTGTGCATCCTTGAATTTAATTTCTAATCCATAGAACAAGTTATCATTATTAGCCTTCAAGGATCTTTTCCTACCATAATGTAACAAAATACCACTTACTAGATGTGTTTAGGACTAGCTCCAAGTCATCAAACTAGCTATAAATTAGAATTCCATTTACCTTCAACGGAAACCTAACCTTAACTTGTTAAGAAAATTAATTAATAAATAAATATCAATAACACTCACCAATCATACAAAGACCCTAATTCTTTGTAAAGAAACCCTTATATTAAATGCAAGAACAACATATGATACTCAACCCTTGTGCCTAGTTTTCTGAGTTTATATATATAATCTAATTTGAAGGTCACGACCAAGCCAGACAACAAATTGGTGTATGAGACCCCCTTTTTTGTGGGATAAGGGACCCTCTCCGCCCAACGATTTAATTGGTAAAGTCTACGGAGGTATACATACCCTACCCCCATCTGGATTTGAACTTGTGACCTCTTAGGAGGAAATACATGTTCTTATATATATATTCCAGGAGATGTATTTCCATGTCCGTGGATGGTATCCCTAGTAAACTTGTCAACATACTAGTGTGTCTCATCCATGGGGTTTGAACCAAGCATTCGCTAGGCATGGAACTAGTGAAATGTCTAACAATGTTGGCAACAATCAATTAAGCTAACCCCTTGGGCCTGTGTGTGTGTATATATCATCAAGTGGTCATGGGTTCGAGTTTGATAGAGTCCCTCTAGGTTAGGAGTACATGTTGTACTCCAGTGGCGTTTACCTCAGACGCCATTCATGAAAAGTGAGGAATTTCCTAGAGAGTTTCCTCGATGACATATATGTATGTATGTATGTATGTATGTATGTATGTATAGTCCATCGGTTTGTCGTCTAGTGGCAACTTTGAGCAATTGTTGTGATGAAGGGTCAGGGTCAAATCTTTATGGCATACTCCTCCCTTGTATGGGGTTTGTTAGTTGTGGCTATTAATAGTTAGGGTCTTGATCTTTTCTTAGGCTTTGTGCCAATTATTGTTGTATTCTTTGAGCATTTAGGTTTGATCCAGCCTTGTTAAATCAGGTTAATTATAATCTTTTGCATACTCATATGTATCCTTGTGAGTGGTGTACCAACAACCTCACCCGTAACCACTACAATTCCATCAAGTGGGGTCAAAATTTTCCCAAGGGTTTATTGTCCAGTAAAACAAATGACAACATCCTTTTTTCTTGAAGTCATAAATCTACAATGAAAGCTTCATCAAACCCTAATCCAACCAAGTAAAACACTTTATATTTATAACGACACTATTAAAAGTAGATCATACACAACTAAAGAATCAATCATGAGATGAATCAATATGATACAAATGAGGCATGAGTTGTGTATTTATACACAACTCATGAGGTGGGACGTCTCCCTCCATTACGGGGTTATGAGCCCACATAAGTGCTTAAGCTGACCTTGGTCACCTAAAGTAATATAAAATAATGTTATTGACTAGGTTGGCTCTTAAGCCATATCCGAGTAATAAAATTAATGAGGATGCTTAGTCATAAATGACCACATGTAAAGATTACCATCATTTCAACACCCCTCCAAAATATGAGCATGGGGACATGAAGAAGGATGATAAAGTACAAAAGGAGTGGGCATACCCAACTCAATAAAAGGACAATCTTCGTAGAAATTAGAGTGGGTTTGTGACAAACCATCTAAGGGATTTTTATATTTATTTATCCATTTACTAAAGAGGCATGAATACAAGAGAGAGAAAATATAAGAGTGAGTGGGCATACCCAAATCAATGAAGAGTCAAGCGTCACTGAGATAAGAGAGAGTGGGTTTGTGATGACCCAACTCAATATAAAAGTGGAAGAGGTATTAAATACACTTCCATTATCAACATAAAATTGTCCAAGTCATAAATAAATGCCACTAGTTAATTCCACGTCATTTGGAATATGATATTGATTTTTCCATTTGATAAAATATTGTAAAGAGACAYAAATTACAAGACTGAGTGTATAAAAGTGAGTGGGCATACCCAACTCAATGAAGAGTCTGTTGAGATTTGTACCTTGRGAGGTGTTCCCCATGTGMTTTTGACCTYCTTAACACATGAGGGAAGGACATGACACTTTGTACCTAGTACTTTTGTCTATTTTCACTTTGACTTTGGTTAAAGTGAAATTTGGTCACTTTTGGCATAAAGTGATTATTAATTCACAAAGGGGTGAATTTGGAGACATAAGTGGACTTAGAAAACTTAACCCAAAAGTGGGTTTATGATTTAGGGATGCATGGGGAAATCTCAACCCTTGATCAGATTGAATCTCCACCATCAATTTCTAGGTTTCCTAATTTTGGTCTAAGAGGGCGCAAAGGGTCTAAGGAGGGCGCATTCTTCATGGAGAGTTTTGCTTGTTGTGAGAGGAGCACTTGAGCTATGGAGATGAGATCAGTTGCATGAGGATTTTTGAGGGAGGTCACTAGCATTCCTTGTGGGAGGCTTGGAACAGCTTGCTTCATTTATTTACTGGAGCTATTCTACTTCAAAGGGGCGCATTAGCTTGGTAGGCTTATTCATTCCTGGTAGGATATCTAGCCATCAGATTGCAGTGAGGTCAGTTGCAGAGTGAGGACATCTACTGGAGCTTCATTCCTGTGGAGGGGTTTTCCAATTTGACATCACAGTTGGCAGTTGGAGCAGATTCAGTGGTTTTGGCAGTTTGTATGAGGGGCGCACCATTCTGGGGCGCATTCTGTGGATTTGAGATTGTATATTTTCTCTGTTGGAGTTGCTATTGTATCAGGTTCTATCTTGTATTGTATTTACTGTAACCCTTCATTTGCTTTCTTCATATATACACATAGATCTCAAACTGGTTTTCCCCGGGGGGGTTTTGTCCAAGGTCATGTTGACCAAAAATACCTGTGTCTACAAATGCATGATATTAGTTCTTAGATATGTTCATAATCAGTTGTAAACTATGTATTAGGTGTGTTATGTTTATATGAGTTGCATGTACTATTTTTTATGACAAAAATGACATGCTAGAGCACCCAAATTGAGAACATAATCGTAACAAATCAACTTGAAAGTATTCAAACTGTTGGTTGTTATAAAACTACAGAAAACTAAAGAAGAAGAAAGTGAAACTTAGAGCCTTCCTTTGGTCAAAGACAGACCAAGAAGGCGAGTTGATAGGACCTGGAATTTTCACATGGTATCAGAGCTTTGGTGGCCTTTTTTTTTTTTACAGTTGGGACAACATATTGAGTGGCTGCCATATACTTCTTTCTGACAGATTTTGAGGACAACCATTGACTCATTCAGTGGTTTTTAGAGGGCAAAATTTTTCAGAGGATTTTTGGGCAGTTTGGACACCTTGAGATCAGTCTCTTTTCACACCTACGTAGTAGGAGCGAGGCTGTTTTTTTGTGACCTCTTGACACCCATTTTGTTGGGAGTGAGGTCAGATTACATTGTCTCTTTTCACACCTGTGGGGACATGAGTGAGACAGTGTTATCCTTGGCAGAGTGAGCATCAGTTTGGGATTGGCAGATTGGCAGTGATGTTAGCATCTCAGATGCGAGTTGAGGACAGGCTAGCTGGGACTAGCAATTGGTCGTCTTGGAAGGCGAGGATGATCTTCGTCTTGGAGGACCTCGAGCTATGGGATATAGTCGAGGCGTTTGTTCCTCCCATTCCTATCACTGCTCCCGTCTTGGTGGCAGAGTTCAGGAAAAGGAACAACAAGGCGAAGAGGACTATTTTTGACGCAGTCCGGGATCACATTATACCCCATTTGACAGGGAAGGCTCATGCATATGAGATGTGGGCAGCTTTATGCAAACTATATGAGAGCTCAAATGAGAACCGGAAGATGGTTCTTCATGACCGACTCAGGGGCATTCGCATGCTCAAGGATGAGTCGGTGACTTCATTCCTTGGTAGATACACTCAAATCAGAGACGAGCTTGGAGCCATCGACGAGGTTGTTGAACCCAACTCTTTGGTGAGGCAAGATTTGAATAGCTTCACCAAACCGTGGGGTCCATTTGTACGTGGCATAGTTTCCAGAGAGGTCTTGCCTGCATGGGAGAGGATGTGGGATGACTTCGTCCAAGAGGAGATCAGATTAGCATCAGAGGTTTCTGGACAGAGGCAGTAGCAGCAGCAGACTGGTCAGGGTGAGGAGGATCTTGCTCTTTGGGCAAAGGGCAAGAAGAAGTTCGGACGAGGTGGTCGGCAAGGTCCCAAGACTGAGGGCCAGCCACAGAGGAGTGGAGGAGCAGAGAGCAGCAGTGGTTAGGGCAGTGATCAGGGTAGAGATATGAGAAAAGTGAAGTGCTTTGTTTGTAAGAAGTTCGGGCACTATGTTGGACAGTGTTCGAATGGGAAGAAGAAGAAGGGTGGTACAGCGGCTACAACAGAGGAGGCAGAGTTTCAGACTCAGTTTCAGAGAGAGTGTGCTTTTCATATATGTTGCAGTTTGGTTGAGTCATCACCATGTATCTGGTATATTGATAGTGGGACATCGAGCCACATGACTGGAGTTCGAGAGAATTTTTCTGATCTCAGAGGCACTGAGGTCAGGATAGATATTTCTCTTGGAGATGACAGAGAAGTCACAGTTGTTGGGATTGGCACAGTTGCTTTTAGGAGAGAGAACTTGCCACCTATATTGTTTACTAATGTTCTTTTCGTCCCTGGGATGAAGAAGAACTTGATTTCAATTTCCACCCTCCAGGATAGAGGTCTTGAGGTTACATTCAAAGGCATCGAGGTACTGATTCATCCTCGGGCGTCTTCACTAGACTCAGGACAGGTGATTGGAGTGAGAGATGGGGATCTATACAGATTACTTTTTCAACCACTTCTTGCATTGGTGGCTAGTAGCGACAACAACGGACAGTTGTGTGAGTTATGGCATCGTAGAATGGCCCACCTACATCATGGGGCTCTTGGAGGGCTAAGAGAGGTTGTGATCGGAGTGCCACGGATCATCATAGAGCATCATGATGTTTGCATAGGGTGTGCGCTTGGCAAGTTCGCCAAGGCATCGTTCCCTAGCAGTGACAGCAGGTCAGCTGGGATGTTGGATTTAGTACACACGGATGTGTGTGGGCCCATGACTCGAAAGTCCTTGAGTGGTTGTGAGTATTATCTCACATTTATTGATGACTACTCGAGGAAGACTTGGATCTATTTCCTGAAGGCCAAGAGTGAGGTCTTCGCACAGTTCCAAGAGTTCAAAGCTCTTGTGGAGAACCATTCAGGAAAGGGGATCAAAGTTTTGCGGTCAGATAACAAGGGAGAGTATTCCTCGAGACAGTTTGTAGACTTTTGTGCACATCATGGCATCAGGAGACAGATGATCGTATCTTACAACCCCCAGCAGAACGGAGTTGCCGAGAGGAAGAACCGGGCTATTACTGGTGCAGCGAGATCCATGTTGCATGATCAGAGTTTGCCTTTGTATTTGTGGGCAGAGGCATGTGCTACTGCAGTTTATCTGCAAAACAGGAGCCCCCATAGGATTTTGGGGAAGATGACTCCTGAGGAGGCCTTCACTGATAGGAGGCTCGATGTCAAGCATATCAAGATCTTTGGATGTTCAACTTTCTCTCATGTCCCCTCGGAGAGGAGGACAAAGCTAGACCCCACATCCCAGCAGGGGATTCTAGTTGGATACTCAGTGGTGTCAAAAGCCTATCGCATCTACATTCTGCCACTTAGGAAAGTGGTGGTGAGCAGAGATGTTATATTTGAGGAGGATAGGGCTTTTGCAAGATCTCTTGAGTCGAGAGTTGGAGTTGAGGATGATGCAGAGTTGCCAGTTGCAGTCTCAAAGGGAGCACAGCCTTAGCAGTTAGGTACATTAGTATCAGGGGTGACAGGGTCACCATGCACAGCTTAAGGGTCACAGTCAGAGCATGTTCAGTCAGATGGGGCACAGACTTCAGAGGGAGTACAGACTTCAGGATCGCAGAGTGTTGAGGCGAGTCCGGAGGCCATTACTCTTGGGCAGAGAGACCTTATTTCTCCGTTGACCACTTCAGGGAAGAGGAGACCTAGATGATTTCAAGAGACCCTGAAGGAGGCCATAGAGAATGTAGGGGAGCCCAAGAGTCAGATTAGACAGAGGAGGCCACCAGTCAGATTGGGAGCATACTTAGCACTTGTGACGAGTATCAGGGATACTGAGCCACAGACTTTTGCGTAGGCAGTGGATCATCAGGTCTGGAGAGAGGCCATGGTCGAGGAGTATGACTCCATTGTGTGCAATGATGTCTGGGATGTGGTTCTGAGGCTAGTGGGGAAGTCAGTTGTGACTTCCAGGTGGTTGTACAAGACCAAGATTGTTGCAGATGGCAGCGTGGAGAAACACAAGGCCCCTTTTTGTGGCACAAGGCTTCTCACAGATTGAGGGAGTCGACTATGATGAGACTTTCGCACCAGTTGCGAGATACACTTCTATCAAGGCTATCATTGCCATAGCAGCAAAGTTGGGTTGGCGCATTCATTAGATGGATGTGAAAACCGCATTTCTGAATGGATTTATTGAGGAGGAGGTGTACATAGAGCAGCCACAGGGTTTTGAGGTGAGTGACAGGGAGACTCACGTGTGCCTTCTGAGAAAGGCACTATATGGACTAAAGCAAGCTCCTCGAGCTTGGTATTCACTGATTGATACTTATTTGCTTCAGATGGGCTTCGAGAAGAGCGATGTTGATCCAAACCTCTATTTCATCATTAGAAGTGAGGACACGCTCATTCTCATTTTGTATGTGGATGATCTATTCATTACTGGAGCTGAGGATCTCATAGCTGAGTGCAAGCTGGGACTTGCATCGGAGTTTGAGATGAGTGATATCGGATTGATGCACTACTTTCTGGGTATGGAGGTATGGCAGGAGGAGGGTCACATATTTCTCAGGCAGGGGAAGTATGCAGCAGATATTCTGAGCAGATTTTAGATGGAGGACTGCAGACCTATGTCTACACCTATGATCACCAACTGGAAGACGCTTAGTGCTTCAGATATCCAGTTGGTGGATGCCACAGCATACAGGCAGTTGATCGGTTCACTTATGTATCTGGTTAACACCAGACCAGATATATGTTTTTTCGTGAACACACTCAGCCAATACATGGTTGAGTCGAGGAGTGTTCACATGGTTGGGGCAAAACACATCTTGAGATATGTTGTTGGGACAGTGGACTTTGGCCTAGACTATGTCAGGGGAGATGGAGTCAATTTGGTTGGCTACACAGATTCACACTGTGCAGGATGCGCTGCTGACAGGAAAAGCACCTTAGGGTGTTGCTTCATTTTGAGGTCAGGACTTGTTTCCTGGTTCAGCCGGAAGCAGAAGTCAGTTGCTTTGAGTTCGGTCAAGGCAGAGTACATGGCAGCCAGTCGGGCCAGTTGTGAGGCCATTTGGCTTCGCAAGATGTTGGTTGGTTTATTCGGTCAGGAGATGTCTCCGATTGTCATTCATTGTGATAATCAGAGTTGCATAAAACTCTCTGAGAATCCAGTGTTTCATGACCGGTCGAAGCATATTGATATCAGGTACCACTCCATTCGTGACTGGGTTCAAAGAGGGGCAGTTCAGTTGCAGTATATATCTACATATGATCAGGTAGCAGATATTCTCACCAAGGCCTTGCCACGGGGCAAGCATGTCTTCTTCAGAGACAAGATGGGCTTGGTGAGGAACACCTTCCTCGGTAAGAGGGAGTGTTGAGATTTGTACCTTGGGAGGTGTTCCCCATGTGCTTTTGACCTCCTTAGCACATGAGGGAAGGTCATGACACTTTGTACCTAGTACTTTTGTCTATTTTCACTTTGACTTTTGTTAAAGTGAAATTTGGTCACTTTTGGCATAAAGTGATTATTAATTCACAAAGGGGTGAATTTGGAGACATAAGTGGACTTAGGAAACTTAACCCAAAAGTGGGTTTACGATTTAGGGATGCATGGGGAGATCTCAACCCTTGATTAGATTGAATCTCCACCATCCATTTCTAGGTTTCCTGATTTTGGTCTAAGAGGGCGCAAAGGGTCTAAGGAGGGCGCATTCTTCATGGAGAGTTTTTCTTGTTGTGAGAGGAGCACTTGAGATATGGAGATGAGATCAATTGCATGAGGATTCTTGAGGGAGGCTGATAGCATTCCTTGTGGGAGGCTTGGAGCAGCTTGCTTCATTTATTTACTGGAGCTATTCTACTTCAGAGAGGGGTGCATTAGCTTGGCAGGTTGATTCATTCCTAGTAGGATATCTATCCATCAGATTGCAGTGAGGTCAGTTGCAGAGTGAGGACATCTACTGGAGATTCATTCCTGTGGAGGGGTTTTCTGATCTGACATCACAGTTGGTAGTTGGAGCAGATTCAGTGGTTCTGGCAGTTTGCATGAGGGGCACACCAATCTGGAGCGCATTTTGTGGATTTGAGCTTGTATATCTTCTCTGTTGGAGTTGCTATTGTATCAGGTTCTATCTTGTATTGTGTTTATTGTAACCCTTCATTTTCTTGCTTCATATATACACATAAATCTCAAACTGGTTTTCCTCGGGGGGGGTTTGTCCAGGGTCATGTTGACCAAAAATACCTGTGTCTACAAATGCATGATATTAGTTCTTAGATATGTTCATAATCAGTTGTAAACGATGTATTAGGTGTGTTATGTTTATTTGAGTTGCATGTACTAATTTTTATGACAAAAACGACATGCTAGAGAACCCAAATTGAGAACTTAACCGTAACAAATCAGCTTGAAAGTATTCAAACTGTTGGTTGTTATAAAACAACAGAAAACTAAAGAAGAAGACAGTGAAACTTATAGCCTTCCTTTGTTCAAAGACAGACCAAGAAGGCAAGTTGATAGGACCTGGAATTTTCACAGAGTCGACCCTAACTGAAGTAAGAGAGAGTGACTATGTGATGACCAAACTCAATGAAGAGACAATCTTTGTTAAAGAGAGAGTGACTTTGTGATGACCCAACTCAATGTAAAAGTGGACCCAATAATCTATTGGAAGAACGTTTCCACCAAATTGCTTATCATCAGGGAGATTATGAAACTAAACTACCAATCCGAAAAAAAAGTGTTCGAAGAAACATCATGTACAAGAATCAACTCAAAGCTACTCATCCTCTAAAGGAAAGTGGTCATTGAACTACTCGTTGGCTAAAGGAATGTTGCCACCAAATTCCTAGATGGAGGGGAAGGTTGGAAGGAAAATATAAGCCATATTGCACCTCTAATAGAAGAATAGTTTCACTGGGTTTTCCGTTTAAAGAAGTGTCAGAAGGAACATCCTGTAAGAGATAAGAGATGGAAGTACCCAACTCTAGTAAGATCTATCTTGTTGAAAAGAGAGAAGGGAGACCCAACTCCATACATTTGAAGGGGCTCAAATACAAGATGGGTGTGGGTGAATGAATACCCAACATAGATACTCCTA
>ML815694.1:84262-111054 GCA_009831015.1 Picea engelmannii
TTTCTTGAATCTAAAAACCCACTTGAGGATAAGAGATTCCCAAGTGTTCACAACAAATTTCTAAATTTACAACTCATAACTAGATTGCTCCAAGATTCTAGTTAACCCCATCAAATTTAGAATACCATAGGCTGTCAAATTCATGATTAGCAGTGTGGGTTACAACAACTTTCCCAAAATACATCCAAGAGCCATGAAGATGCCGAAATTCGTTTTCCTCTTGAGTTGTAGCTATCAAAACGAATTTGGATACCACAAATATAGGGAAAAACGTGTTTGCAGACGTGGGTATCTAGAAATACACCCTTCAACATGTAAAACAATATATCTCATCTTCTATTAACGTCCCCAAATATATAAAACACCAAATTCGTGGATTCTCCATTAATAATTTGACTAGAAGCTTAGATACCTTCTAATTGTTGTTGACTTGATTATTAGGTGCTCAAATTTGTGGAATTTTATTAATAAATCCCCAAGTAGAATTATCTCCCACAAATCCCTCCAATATTTTGGTGTTGGTTCCATGAAAGCATTGTGTGGTCCTATAATAATAATAATCCTTTTCTATAGACGACCATCATCCTGCATCTATGTGCCAAATCTGCCAAATATTCATAAAATGCACGTACCGGAGCCAAGCAATTTGTCTTCTTGAACCTAAAAGGGAACTTTGTCTTCATGGTTGTTGTGTCAACTTGTAAACTTGCAATAACTTGTCGACACATCAGCCATGAATTCAAAAGTAAATGCAAAATACGCTAATTCTCCCAAATGTTAATCACAATTCAATGAAATACTAAAAAACGCAATGGAAAACACTTCAAGCTTATATCTCGCACATGAGCATTAAAATAGGCTAATATAGGGTTATGGATGAATGAAAAAGGATTAAAAATGAGGAAAAGAAGATATTAAAAGATGGTAATATTGTGACTCATCGGTAACCTTTGAGCATTTAGGTTCGATTCACCCTTGTTAAATCAGGTTGATTATATATGTTTGCATACTCATATGTATCCTTGTGAACAGTGTACCAGTGACCTCACCCATTACTAAAATTGCATTGAGTGGGGTCAAAAGTTTCCCAAGGATTTACTTTCCAATAAAAAAATGACAACGTCATTTTTTGTTGAAGTCATAATTATACAGTGACAACTTTAGTGAGCCCTAATCCAACCAAGTAATGTTGGAGTTACTTCACACACACCTATGATTTATTTTTCCTATGGTTATTCCTTGTTTATTATTCATAATTAGTCATTATCCAGTCTCCTATATTTTAGGGGAGAATATTCCACCTAGAGAATATTCTCTTTCAGTTGACACTTCAGTTTGACTAGTTGAGTTGAGTTTAGATGTTGCATTGGGATCATCACCATGATAATTCGACCTTGCCTTGGTATCATCACCAGAGTGGTGCATTAGCTTTGATTCCCTGAGTTAATTCCTCACTACTCTCTATTCAGTCAATTAACTGAAGACTAGTTGACTAGTTAACTCAACTATGTGGTAGTTCACTCTCGTAACTGCCTGAGAGACTAGAATAGGTGGAAGTTCACTCTCGTAACTGCTGGTGTGTGTCCAGATCACTCTAGACCACCACTATGGTGCATTGGTTCACCTCAAGTCGAACTCATTGAGTTATACAGAGTATATCATGTGTAAATTATTCATTATTCATAACGGTTAATGAGAATTCTTCCATTCTTTCTCTCCTTCTTCTTCTTTCTCCAATTCTCTCTGCAAATGTGTGCATTATTGTTTATCTAGATCTATTATGTGCAGGTTCAACACATTTACATGGTATCAGAGCCGACGGACTGCTAAGCAAAAGCTACACCAAAAAAATTTGCAGGTACAAAAGATTGAAGACAATGGAAAGATGGAATTCCAAAAAGAATTCATTCTTACACCTTACAACTATTTTGCATGGAAGGAGAAAATAGCCATACATCTCCAATCCAGATGGTTGTATAGGTTAACCATGAATACAGATACAGAGCCAACATCAGCCGTAGAAAAATCCAAGTACTTAAATCTCATGGATGAGGCACTCGGAACAATTTGCAGTCTTATTTCTCTTGATCTTATTTTTCACGTATCTTCCTCTAAGACTCCCAATGAAGCCTGGAAAATCTTGGAAGGGATCTTTGGCAAACAGGATGAGATGAGGGGACACATGTTGGAGGTGGAGCTTCTCACATTGGATCCAAAAAGCTTCGACAATATCCAAGATTTATTTACAAAATTCAAGGATTTACTGTCGCAACTCAAAGTTTGCGAGGTTGATAAATCGACGGAGGAGAAACAAATGGTTCTCACCATTCTCTCCAAGCTTGGACCTGAATTCTCTTTATTCGTATCCACATTCCATACTGTCAGATTCACCTCTGGAGCCACCTGGAAGATGCCTTCTCTTGAGGAATTTATCGAATCCCTGACATAAGAGCAAACCAAGCTCATCAACATGGGCGCAATCAAAGGTCCAAGGGCGCATACACTCATTGTGCATGATGGAAACCACAAATATCATAAATCTAAATATAAAGATAAGCAGAAATCTCATGCACATTCGAAAAAGGAAGGGTACGCAAAACCCTTCACCAATGCCTCTGGATCCAAAGGAGAAAAGGGAAGAAAATGAGAGAAATGCACATAGTGTCACAAAGGATTCCATTCGGAATCCACATGCATGCAAAAAAAATTAGATCTGATGTCTCAAATACTTCAGCAAAACAACCTTGGAGATCGCATCCCTGAGGGTGCAAAGAAGAAGAAGCCAGAAGATCTGAATTCCAAGAAAGGAAATTCTAGCCATGCCTTGATTGCCATCAACTCCTCTCCTGATGCTTGGATCGTAGATTCAGGAGCATCACATCACATGGTTTCCTCAGAAGCAATCTATTCTTCATTGGATGCATGCAAATTTCCTCCTATTCTGATGGGGGACAACTCTTATGTCGAAGTCACCGGCAAAGGAAGGATTGAACTCACCAATGGAAGCTTCGAGAATGTGATGTGTGTTCCCAAACTTTCTGTCAACCTTCTCTCCGTATATTAGATGAAAAATTCCGGCACCGGAAAGAAATTCATCTTCACACCAAATTTTGTGGACATCTACGACATGCAAACCAACTCCAGGGTTGCTACCGGTGAGGTAAATCATCAGTCTAGATTGTATACATTTTCTGAATTCATTGAACCTAATTCTGCTTTACTGCTTACTCATGCTGACGAAAGTAGTAGGATATGGCACGAAAGGTTTGGACATTCGAATTTCAGATACATACAATAACTTAGCAAGCACAAATTAGTTGATGGTCTACCATACATCCATTTCTCCAAGGAAGTATGTGAGGGATGTGTTCTCGAAAAACACCCTCAAGAGAAATTCGACAAAGGAAAGTCTCAGCGAACTTCCGCACCTTTGGATCTGATCCACAGTGACCTCATGGGGCCTTTTCCGCATCCATCGATCAACAAAGAGAGGTTTGTTCTGACTTTTGTTGACGATTTCTCACGTTTTACTTGGATCTACTTTCTCAGGAAAAAATCAGAAGTCTTTCAACACCTCAAAGATTTCAAAGCCCTGGTTGAGACACAGTCCGGAAAGAAGATCAAATTCCTTCGAACTGATAACAAAGGAGAGTATGTAAATCATGAGATCCATAATCTTTTCCATGAGGTAGGGATTCAATTGTAGCACACAGTTCCCTATACTCCGTAGCAAAACAGAGTTGTTAAGCGGAAAAACTAATCTCTAAAGGAGATGGCATCTTGCATGTTGCATGCAAAGTCACTACCACAGAGACTATGGGCCAAAGCACTTAACTGTTCAACATACATCCAAAATACATCTCCTCATAGATCTGTCCAGGATAAGACCCCCTAAGAGGCTTGGAGCGGCCTCAAACCGGGAGTGGCCCACTTTCGTATTTTTGGTTCACGTGCATGGGCCTAGATTCCCTCTAAAAAGAGGAAGGCACTTGATCCACAGAGCACTGAGTGCATTTTTGTTGGATACCCTGATGGTTTGAAGGGATATCAGCTTATTGATCTTTCCTCGGACCAACTCATCATTGAGCGTAGTGTTCAATTTGAGGAAAGTGTCTTGCATGTACCTCAGCAGTCGCATGCAGACACCTTCACTCTTCCACCAGTTCAAGATGATGAGCATGCACATGCCAACTCTTCTTCAAACGAGAGTTTTGATTCAGAGGACTCGGATGATTTAGATTCAGATTCAGAGTCAGTACAGTCAGATGCATACAGTCAGATGCATAATCAGGCATCCAAATGCAGTTGCAGAGCCAGAGCAGAGGCCCAAGTGGGCACATACTACTCTTCAGGATGCAAGGGATCTCGTTGGTGATCCAGCTAATACTAGGAGGACTCGATCTGATTTCGAGGAGCCTCCTGTTGCACTCACTGCCACTGAAGCATTTCCCTCCAAGCATCTTTTCTTGGTTCAATCTTCCAATCCACAATCTTATGGCGAGGCTGTTGGAAATCCCTTTTGGGAATCCACCATGCAGGAGGAGTACAACTCCCTCCTCGAGAACTAGACTTGGGATCTAGTTCCTCTTCCTTCTGGGAGGAAACTTGTTAGATGCATATGGGTCTACAGGACCAAGAGCACAGCGGATGGAAAAATTAGTAGATACAAAGCTAGGCTTGTCGCCAAAGGCTTTCAGCAGGTTCATGGTATTGACTATGATGAGACCTTCGCTCCAGTAGCGAAGATGGATTCCATTTGATTGGCCCTTGCCATTGCAGTAGCCAAGGGATGGGAAGTCCATCAGATGGACATGACGAATGCATTTATTCATGGTGATCTCTCTGAGGAGATCTACATGGAGCAGCCCCATGGATTTATGCAAGACTCATCTTTGGTCTGTCGACTGAAGAAGTCACTTTATGGCCTCAAGTTGTAATATACCAGATATAAAATGTATGCAGAACAGAAATAAAATGCTAGTAATGGAGGAATAACAGCAATATAACCAAAACATTCACCACAATAACACTGAAATGATATAAGAATAACAACAAAAATAGGACTTTGAATATGAAAGCAATGTTCATGGGCCTCGTCGAGGGGGCAACCTCCAGTTGAGCAGAGCTCTATTACAATAATATCCAAGCTAGGGTTCTCATACGCTCAACTCCTATTTATACTAAAAAGAAGCATCTAGAGGAAGATCCTTTTAGAAGTGGAAGCTTCTATTAGGTCTTCTTACATCCGCCTTATTCTATTTTATTGAAAGGCCTTATTAATATTGACCTTTATTACATCCGAATATATTGCTCTACCTATGTGCGGGTTAGGACCCTAACATGTCCACCCCCTTGAAAACAACATTTTCCTCAAGGCTTGAGATGAGGAAATTGTTGCAGAATGGTAGTTGGTTCCCAAGTGGCGTCTGCTGGAATTGTATCTTTCCACTAGACTAGCACTTCCTTGATGGTTCTCTGACATAGGCAATGCTCACGCTGGTCCAAAAATGCTTTTGGTTGTAGCTAAATGGATCCTTCTTCAGCTAACTCTGGAATGTTGGTTTGAATTTGGCACTTAGCTCCAATCACCTTCTTTAAGCATGAAACATGAAAAACAAGATGTAGCTTCGAATGGCTGGGCAAAGCTAACTGATAGGAGACTTGGCCCACACGCTTGAACATGGTATAAGGGCCATAAAATTTGGACGCTAGCTTCTGACAATGCTCGGCCTTGAGGGAAGTTTGCTTGTAAGGTTGCAGTCGAAGAAACACCTGATCCCCTTCTACAAATTAATATTCAGAGCGACCTTGATCTGCTTGTTTCTTCATGCGATTTTGTGCCATGAAAAAATTCTCTTTGAGGGTACAGAGAATAGCCTCTCGAGCTGTAAGTGTTAGGTCAACTGCTTGGACCTTCGAGGCACTGGGTAAGTATGAGAGAATTGAAGGTGGCTTCTGTCCATATACCACTTCAAAAGGAGTCATGCGTGTAGTTGTATGGTATGAAGTGTTGTACCACCATTTAGCTAGGGGTAACCATTGAGCCCATTGATTTTGCTTTTCTAAGGCAAAACACCTCAAATGTGTTTCCAAACACTTGTTGACAACTTCCGTTTGGCCATCAGTCTAAGGATGATAAGTTGTGCTGAGATGCAATTTTGTGCCTTGTATCTTGAATAGTTCTTGCCAAAAATTGCTTGTGAAAGTTGGGTTGCGATCAGAAACAATAGAGTGCGGCATGCCATGAAGCTTGAAGACCTGATCCATGAATATTTGAGCCATCGTGGATGTTGTAAACAGGTGTTGAAGGGTGCATAAATGAGCATACTTGGAAAACCGATCAACAACCACCATGATGACGGATTTATTTCCCAATTTGGGTAAGCCGATAATAAAATCCATAGAGATATCCTTCCAAATAGCAGGTGGAATCGAGAGAGGTTGTAGTGTGCCCGAAAATTTGACTGTTTCTCCCTTGTTTCGTTGACACACGTCACATCCAGCTACAAAATTACGAATTCCATGTTTCATACCATCCCATAAAAAGGAACGTTTGACCCTGTCATAGGTTTTGGTGAACCCGAAGTGCCCTGCTGTGGGTGTAGCATGAAGCTCAGAAAGTATCATGGATTTAAGATTTGATTGTTTACTTAAATACAAACGGCCTTTGTATCGAAGTTCCTCATGGAGCCAAGAGTACCCTAGAGAAGTTGGAGCATTGGACTGCAATTGTTGGATCAACTGCAAACTTTTGGGATCTTGTAGCCATTCCTAGCGAACGGCTTGGAGCCAATCTGGTACAATGAATGAAAGAGAAAAAAGGGATCCTTCATCTTCATATTTTTGGGAAAGTGCATCCGCAACCAAATTTTCTTTGCCTTTCTTAGAAATGATCTCATAATCATATCCAAAGAGTTTAGTCACGCATTTTTGTTGTTCTGGGGAAGAAATGTGTTTTTCCAGAAAATACTTGAGGCTTTGATGGTCTGTCTTAATTTGGAACTGTTTCCCCAATAGATAAGGACGCCACAGATCCACGACATGTAGAATAGCCAACATTTCCTTTTCATAGATGGATTTGCCCAGATTTCTTTCAGATAGTTGCTTGCTGGTAAAGGCCAAAGGTCGACCCTCTTGCATAAGGACAGAACCAATTCCTTTCCCTGAGGCATCACATTCCAACACAAAGGTCTTTGTGAAATCGGGAAGGGCGAGGACTGGAGTGGTGCACATGGCCATCTTCAAGGTTTGAAAATCTTGAGCAGCAGCTGGAGTCCAAGTGAAAGAGTTCTTTTTTAGGAGAGCAGTGAGAGGTGTTGCAATCTTCCCATAATTCTTAACAAACTTGCACCCTGTTAATCCTAGAAATCCACGCAAGCTCTTAAGAGTCTTTGGGTGAGGCCAGTATTGCATAGCTTCAATATTTTTAGGATCCACCCTGACGCCATCTTTTCCAACCAGATGACCCAAGTATTCTACTTTTGAGGTGCCAAAAGCACATTTAGACTGTTTCAGGAAAAGTTGGTCTTGAGAGAGTAGATGGAGAACTCGATCCACATGAGCAAGATGGTCTGTCCAAGTTTTGCTATATATGAGGATATCATCAAAGAAAACTAAGACAAAATGGCGTAGAAAAGGATGGAAGACATGATTCATGAGGCTTTGGAAGGTGGAGGGGGCATTACACAAGCCAAAGGGCATGACAAAAAACTCATAGTGGCCCTCGTGAGTTCTAAAGGCAGTCTTGGGAATATCTGCCTCTTTCATACGTATCTGGTGGTAGCCCGAATGAAGATCCAATTTAGTGAAGAATTGGGTGCCACTCAATTCATCCAAGAGGTCATCAATGACAGCAATGGGGAATTTGTCTTTGATGGTAAGTTTGTTGAGGGAACAGAAGTCAGGACACATTCGCCAAGAACCTTCTTTCTTTAGGACCGTGACCACAGGAGACGAATAGGGGCTCGTACTAGGGTGGATAATGCCTGCATTAAGGAGTTCCTGGACCATTTTCTCAATTTCATTTTTTGGGGAAAAGGGGTGACGATACGGACGGATATTGGGAGGAAGGCTTCTTGGTACAAGGGGAATGGAATGATCATGAACACCACAGGAAGGAGGGATGCCTTGGGGAGTGGAAAATACCAATTGATGTTTAGAAAGGATGGCATGGAGATCTTGCGGTACCGAGGGTGTCTATGTTGCTTGTATGGCATGGAGTTGGGCGATAACACCAGAATGGCCCTTTTTGAGCAGCTTTTCCATGCGATGGGAACTAATGATCTCAAGTGAACCAACAGTGATGTCTTGGAACTTATATTGGTGGCCCTCCTGGTCGAATTGCATGGTTAAGTATTTAAAATCCATGAGAATGGGACCCAAAATCCTTATCCAGTCTGCACCCGGCACAATGTCGATAGAAAACATATGGGATTTCAGGTGGTAGTCACCAATTTGGAGACGCACATTTTCACAATGCCCTCCACATTTCATGGAACCACCATTGGCAATCATGATTTGGAAATTATTGACGGCATGGATGTAGCAATGAGTTTCTTGGGCAATGCGGCGATGAATAAAATTATGGGTGCTGCCACTATCAACTAGAACGATGACCTTCCGATGTTTGAGGTAACTGATTATCTTGAGGGTTTGGGGAGAAGAGAAGCCAGTGAGAGCATTGAGGGAAATGACTGGTTCTACTTCGGGAGGGTCTGAGGGAGGGGTTGTGTCAGTGGATTCAGGTGATTTAGACATAGAGGGGGTTTCTTCATCTTCTTCCGAAATCTCCTCGAAGATGGACATAAAAAGATTTTTTTCTTTACACTTGTGGCCCGGGAAATATTTTTCATCACAGTTATAACAAAGGCCTTTGAGTTGGCGTTCAGCCATTTCAGCCTGGGTCAATTTTTGGATCTTTAGTGGAGCAGAGGGAGTAGTGGGATTTACTGGTTTAGGGTGATGGATGAAGGAGGGTTTGCGGTTTTGAGAAGATACAACCTGTTGTGCTTATTTATCTCTTTTGGTAGCCTCCACCCAACTCTCAGGCCGAGCCATGAGGACATGGGCCCGAATTTCATCCTTGAGGCAGCTGATAAAACACTCTCGGAAAAAGGCATCAAACATGCCTTCTGTTCTAAAAGCCAGGTGCTCAAAGGAAGCTATAAAGTCTTCCATTGTTCCTAATTGTTTCATCTTTGTCAAACGGCCCAAATGGTTGGTGTCAGTGTCAAAGCGTTCATAAATCTCTGCCACAAATTGTGTCCAAGCAATATACCCTTGACGGAAAAAATTTCTCCATTGCCACCATTGCCAACGTTCTTGATCTAGATGGAGAACACCATACCAGAGTTTGGCCAAGTCATATATTATGTTGTATAAGGAGAAGTAATGTTCCATTTGGGTTACCCAACCAGTGGGGTCCGAGCCATCAAATTTGGTCACATCCACTCGTGGAAGGCGTAGGTCATGTTGAAAGTGATGGTTCTACAAGGTATGGGAATGAGAGGAATGGTCACCTTCAGTATGTGGGGGTGAGTAATAGGAATGGTTATCTATAAGGATATGCAGTTTGGTGCAGTGTTCCGAAAAGACTAATTCAAGATGGGTGGTGAGGTCTTTTTTGATTTCGCCCATTGAGGACTGCATGGTTATATTGATGGCAGCAACATTGGCACTGATTTGTTTCACTTCTTGTTGGGTCTCAATGAGACCAGATTGCAAGGTGTTGAAGCGAGCTTCCAAGTCTTGGCTATGAGTATGGGCCATGAGGATCGGGGAACTGAAAAGGGGCGGGCGGGGTAAAACAATTTTGCCGAAAAAATGATATGGATGAATGTGATAAGGGCGAAGAGATGAATCCAATGGAATAGGTTTGAAATAATGGTGAAAAAAAATCCAGATTTTTATTTTTTATTTTTTATTTTTTTTATGGAGTTATACTTCGGTCTGAAGAATATTGCAGAGAAGAAATGCCCAAATGCTTAACCAGAAATAAATGTGTATTTACTTGGCAACCTGAACACAGTTGCATGGCAATAGATCTTGTCTGTTTTAATTTGTTTATGTTTATGTCCCCAAGGGTTAGGTATTCAAGGGTTCTACAAACAAGGGTTTGCCCTGTGCTATAGCTCTCTGATATATGTGCGGGGTCCAATAGTAGTACTCAGCCCAATATCTCAGGGCACTAACTAAGGAGGATAGACCGTACCCTTATCCGTACTACCCAACTACTCAGGTACTAGAGAGTATCTTCCTGAGTGATGTTCTTGGTGACACTATAACAGTCAGGGGGCCGATTGGTTTATCTAAAGAGGGATTTAGGTAATCTAGGCCGATCCGTACACAGGTATTGTCTGATGCGCTACCACTCAAAGGGGTACCTAGGGGTTACAAGGGTGGCCAACAAATGTGCGCTTAAGTACCACTTGTATTTCCTGCATGTATGAATCCCTCAACCACGGGTTTATGCGCGTAACGACATATCTCTGTGTCTTAAAGACGTCGGAATACGTCTCTACCCTGAAAAAAATTTAACCCACACTTTCTACCGAGGAAAGTGCTCTGATACCACTTGTAATATACCAGATATAAAATGTATGTAGAACATAAATAAAATGCTAGTAATGGAAAAATAACAGCAATATAACCAGAACATTCACCACAATAACACTGAAATGATATAAGAATAACAACAGAAATAGCACTTTGAATCTGAAAGCAATGTTCACGGGCCTCTTCGAGGGGGCAACCTCCAGTTGAGCAAAGCTCTATTACAATAATATCCAAGATAGGGTTCTCATACCCTCGACTCTTATTTATACTAAAAAGAAGCATCTAGAGGAAGATCCTTCTAGAAGAGGAAGCTTCTATTAGGTCTTCTTACATCTGCCTTATTCTATTTTATTGAAAGGCCTTATTAATATTGACCTTTATTACATATGAATATATTGTTCTACCTATGTGTGGGTTATGACCCTAACACAAGTAGGCTCTGAGGGCATGGTATGCCAAGATGGACTCCTACCTGTTGTCACAGAACTTTGTACGTTGTAAATTAGACCTGAATGTGTACATGCTCAGGACGACTGATTCACTTCTACTTTTAGTTTTGTATGTCGATGATTTGATGATCAACGGGTGCTCGACTTCAACGATTGTTGCAGTCAAGAGGATTCTACATGACATGTTTTTGATGACATACATGGGTCTGCTACACTTCTTCCTTGGACTTGAGATCAGTCAGGATGCATCATGCATAAAACTGTCTCAAGCCAAGTATGCACGAGATTTCCTTGAGAGATTTCACATGATAGATTGCAAGTCTGCTCCGACTCCTTTCCTATCAGGAGTCAAACTTGAGGATGGCGGGGAGACTCCACTAGTTGACAGCACATTGTACAGAAAGCTAGTGGGGAGCTTGTTGTATCTCACACACTCCAGACCAGACCTCCCATATGCAGTTGGCGCAGTTTCCAAGTTCATGCAGGAGCCGCATGAGCTACATTGGAAAGTTGCAAAGCGTATCCTTCGATACGTATAGGGCACCATCACCTTTGGGATTCATTATGAAGAAAACTCTATATCAGATCTCATGGGTTTTACTGATTTGGACTGGGTTGGCGATAGCATTGATCGCAAGTCCACATATGGTTACTCACTCAGTCTTGGTTCTGGGCCTATCTGTTGGTTGAGAAAGAAGCAAATTTACATTGCTCTATCTTCAGCCGAGGTAGAGTACAGAGGGGTAGTTAACATAACCATTCAGGCTATGTGGCTACAACATTTTCTCACTGAGTTGGGCATTAAGTTTCATCGGTCGATCGTCATCTGGTGTGACAACCAGAGCACTCTGAAGTTCTGCAGAGATCCATTTCAGAGGCAGTGGACGAAGCACATCAAGATCCACATGCACTACATCCTGGACTTAGTACACGAGGGGATCATTGATTTACAGTTATGTCCTTCAACAGAACAGACGGAAGACATTTTCACCAAGACCTTCACTGAGTAGAAATTCCATTCTCTGCGAGGTCGTCTTGGAGTGAAGGACACAGTTGCCTAGAAACTGTAGTTCTTCTTTTTACATACATTGTATCTTGAGAGGGGGTTTTTCCCATGAGTTTTTCCCTCTTTCCTCACTTTATTTTCAGTGTATCTTTTGTACTTGGGTACCTAACATGGCCTCATTGTCGGAACCCAATCTTTATTTTCACCATAGTGATGTTCAGGGGGGGTGTTGGAGTTACTTCACACACACCTAGGATTTCTTTTTCCTAAGGTTATTCCTTTTTTATTATTCATAATTAGTCATTATCCAGTCTCCTAAATTTTAGGGGAGAATATTCCACCTAGAGAATATTCTCTTTCAGTTGACACTTCAGTTTGACTAGTTGAGTTGAGTTTAGATGTTGCATTGGGATCATCACCATGCTAATTCAAACTTGCCTTGTTATCATCACCAGAGTGGTGCATTAGCCTTGATTCCCTGAGTTAATTCCTTACTACTCTTTGTTTAGTCAGTTCACTGAAGACTAATTGACTAGTTAACTCAACTAGGTGGTAGTTCACTCCCGTAATTGCCTGAAAGACTAGAATAGGTGGTAGTTCACTCCCGTAAATGTTAGTGTGTGTCCAGATCACTCTAGACCACCACTATGGCGCATTGTTTCACCTCAAGTCGAACTCATTGAGTTATACAGAGTATATCATGTGTAAATTATTCATTATTCATAACGGTTAATAAGAATTCTTCCATTCTTTATCTCCTTCTTCTTCTTTCTCCAATTCTCTTTACAAATGTGTGTATTATTGTTTAGCTAGATCTATTATGTGTAGGTCCATTACATTTACAAGTAAAACTCTTTATATTTATAATCGCGCTATTAAGAGTAGGTCATATACACCTAAAGAACCAATCATAAGATGAATCAATATGATGTTACAAATGAGACATGACTTGTGTATTTACACACAACTCATGAGGTGGGACATATCCCTATGTGAGGGGGTTATAGGAACGTTATCCCCAATTTCTAGGGATAACTAAGGAGATGATGTCTCGAGGCCCTCAGGTTGCAGACATGGAATACCAAGAGACATATCGTTGATAGTGTCCACATGCACAGACAGAGACCCGCTTCACTACCACACATACTGGATTCATAACGATGGCATAAACCACATCAGCTTGCTTCCAGAAGAAGATGGGTTTTTCTCCATGAGATACAAGTCAGGTATTATGGTAAGTGTCACTTTAATATTTGAGGCATTTGAGTATGTTGCATTTAAAGTTGATTTTGATTATAGAATGCCTGCTTGGAAATTATGCTCTGTGCCTTGTTTCACCTTGGTGATTGACATTGTGCCCTAGTAAGTGGTCACCCTTAGGGATGGGTTTTCTACTGGGAGGTCTCCTTGACGAGTCATCGTGCCATTCCTGATCATACTTATCATTTTTCACACTTCACCCCTTTTTTCGTCTCCTTATCTTTTGGGATTTTTGGGTGTATTGACCCAAGAAGGGTTTGTACCTCATTTCATGGGAAGAAGGGGTTGAAGGCCCAGAAGAATTGTAGCTGGAAAAAGATAAAATCCAAAACCATAACCTTCCAGATTCTCGCCCAAAGATGTCTTGAGAACAATGAAACGTTTCTCCTAAAAAATCAAAGACATGTAAAAGAAAATACACATATAAAAATGTCCCAATTGTTGAGGGATCTACACATGTGCATCACAAAATTTTCTTTACCCCTATGGAACTATGTGTACCTCTCCCTTCAAGTGACATTGTGATACTTCCCCCCAAGCTTTATGTTACCCATTGAGAGTACCCAGTCATTCTGGACCTTAATTAACTAATGGCAAATAAATGGTCTTGGAAAAAGGATGCATTGAAAATGAAGGTGCATCACACCCTCTACAAAGGCACCCATAAATGAGACAATATGAACCCTTGTATGTCATGAACCCCATGCCCAAAAGTATTTCCCCCATCAACTTCATCTTCTCCACGTGACTTAGAGAGGTTTCCACATAGGAAACACTCCTTGACTTAAGGATTGATTCACCCAATAGGTCACTTTGTCAACCCTCCAATACCTAAACTTGGCAAATTACATAGGGTCTTTGAGCACTTGTTTAATTTGATGAGGTAGTTTTTTATGTACATGCTTAGGTGGTTGTTATATTAAAAGTGATTTTACTTTCCATGATGCTTTGACTTGAGATCCTTGGAGGGCGCACTTGTATGTCTTTGTGGGACCTTGTTGGTGGACATTTTGGAGGAACAAGCCCAGCTTGGGCCTTCATTGGGGCAAGAATCCCACAGGTTGAATGCCATGACCCACACCCGAGGACCAACTCGATGAGGGACATTTCCTTTGGGGGTAAGAAAGGACACCTTGGACAATGACATCTATCCCTTTCCATCCCAACGACTTTCTTTTGGAGATCTTATGCCACTTTTCTAGGCTTGATGTCATGGCTTAGGGTTAGGGCATGTGGTGGTGGAGGTGTTTTGACAGACACTTGGCACTTTTGATGAGGAAGATCCCTTATACCTTGGAGAGAAAACCCCAACACATGAAGGGAAGGCCTTTGGAGGCCCAACGATTTCATCCTCTATCTCAACAACTTGCCAATCATGACAAGACGTCACATTAAAAGGGCTTCACGTCACCTTTAGGGTTTCTTTTGTGCAAATTTTAAAGTTAAATTAAAATTACTTTGTAAAGGGGAAAAATAAAGGGGGAATGGCTCCCTTATTTTTTGGTTTACCCTAATCTATGTGGACAAACACTTTTTAGTAGTTTTTGTATAAATAAGGATTAATTTCATTTCATTTTATCAACAACTCTCTCACTTGGAGAAGAGCTACTTGGCTGAAATTTGTGTCTCTTTTGGGCAATATGATTCTCTCTCTCTTGTGCTATGGTTTATCATTTGTCTTGTGGAGTGAAGTGGTGTGCTAGCTCTTGGAGGATTTTTCTCTTGCTATGGTGATGAAAGTTCTTGGTAACTAGGGTTTT
The DNA here is from genome assembly GCA_009831015.1 of Picea engelmannii. Classification (NCBI taxonomy): domain Eukaryota; kingdom Viridiplantae; phylum Streptophyta; class Pinopsida; order Pinales; family Pinaceae; genus Picea; species Picea engelmannii. Next base: position 99,292 of record ML815694.1, read on the forward strand.
GTCTTGCATGCTCTTGGAATTGGTAAGAAAAATCTGCATTTTGTTAGTTCTTCTTTCTTGTTCCATGGTTGTTGTTGGCTATATCATTGGAGGAATATAAGGGAATATACCCTCCACCAAGTTTTGTCATTGTTGTTTGTTAAAAAAACTATTGCAAATGTTGCTAGGAGGAGTAAAAGGTATTACACCCTCCTAGACTTATCTTCTTAAGGTTACTTGCTCTAGGGAGTAAAAGGGATTACACCCCTAGAGAGGTAGTATACCTATCCTAATTCAAGAAGAATCCATAACCCATTTTCACAAGGCACTAATCTAATTTTGCATTGGAGAATTAAAATTGTTTGTGTTATCCCCTAGCCTAGGGATAACTAAGGAGATCACATCTCGAGGCTCACAGGTCCTAGACATGGAGTACCCCTCTTTTCAGCAATGTAGCCCACTTATCACCAGCAGCAATATCCATCCCACCAGTCTAGTCCTAGAGTAACGGTGGGTATTTCTCCATGAGTTAATGATTCTGAGTATCATGGTATGTATCACTCCGATTTTTGAAGCACTTGAATATGTTGTGTTGAATCCTTCTTCATTTCATGACGTTTTCTTGGAAATTATGCTCTTTGCCTCGTTCATACCTGGAAGGGTGACATGGTGCCCTAGTAAGTTGATTTCCCTTTAGGATGGACTGCCACTGGGTGGGTATGTAAAAGGTCATCGCATGTTCACTCCATACTTACCACTTTCCATCTTTATTCCTCTCATATCCCCTATCCTTGTTTGGGCATTGGGATTGACTACACTAGGAAAGGTTTGTAACTTACCTCATGGGAAGAAGGGGCTAAAGGTCCAGAGAGTAAAAGTAGCTAGCAAGAGTTAAAAACCAATGTTGAAACCTTCAAGATGCTTCACCCATAGATCCCTGAGAAAACAGTGAAAAGCTTCTCAGTAAGAAAAGGGGACCCATAAGATAATATAAACACTCAAGGTTAATTGATGGATAGGGGGTCTCATCACGAGCTGACCTGTTATGACCATGGGCATGTAGCAGTATGACATTACCATTTATCTGGTCACCAAACCAAGGTAGTGGATCTTGGTGGCATAGCCAAAAGAAAGGGGGTCTCATCACAAGCCATCATTCTCATTTCTGTGAAATGCTTATGGATAACGCTGTCACCTTTGGTCATCAAGCCAGGACAGTGACCCTCAACTATTCCCTTGAAGTACAAGAGAAAAAGATCAAAATAAATAAACCTAATAATAAAAGGCAATGAATGGGCTAGGAAACAAATGCATTTATAACAAGGTGCAGCTCACCCTCTACAAAGGCACCCACAGGTAAGAATTTACATTTCCCTGTTATTACATGCACCCCATGCCACCTCATACACTTACATGACTTGGAATAGATCCCACCTGGGAAACACCCCAAACTTAAGAGAGGTTAGCCCAATAGGACACCTTGAGACCTTTTCCAAACCCAACTTATCAAATTGCATAACGTCTTTGAGCATTTTTCTGGGTTAAGGGGGGTTTGATGCACATGTTTGGGTAATTATTTATTGGATGTGATTTACATGCTATGATCCCTGTGACTTATGAACCCCTATACGGTGTACTTTTTGTTGTTGCAGAACCTTTCCCGGTGGACAGATACACATGAGGGAATGATTATCTTGGACCTTCATGGGGATTAAATCCCACGAATGAATGTTGAAACCCCAACCAGGGGTAAGAAGAAATTGAGGACTTGTACCAGGAGAAAGAAGGACGTTTCCTTTGAAGGCACCCTAGTAGACCTAGACCCAGAGGGACCTTTCTCTTCCCACATGGATGTTAGCCCTTCAAGTCTCTAGACATCACCATCATAGCTCTAGATGTCATCCAGAGCTAGGGTTCTAGTTTGGAGGCATTTATGAGCCTGGTGGCACATGTGGGAATCATCTAGGGCTTCTGGAGGTCAAGCACCCCACATTTCTAGATCAACGTTCCACTTTTAGGGATCAACCTCACCCTAGAGGGGCATGACATCACCCTTGGAGGTGTTTCTAGATACAAATTAATTTTTATTATGTTAAAATTGAATTTTATTGTAAATTGGCCAGGTCATCCTTATTTTTTACCTAAAATAAATTAAAGGTCAAAATTTTGTATAAATAAGCATAAAGTACTCTCATTTTCACATAACAACTTGTCATACAAGACAAGAGGTCTGAAATTTTCTCCCTAGTGAGGGCTATTGGCTAAAATTGTGAGGTGCACTCTTGTATAAGGCTATTTTTTGCAACTTGGATCAATCTCGGAAGTTTTTATGGTGATCTTGCATGGTATTCTCATGATTATTCTTTGTGCAAGTAAGTAAAATCTACATTTTTTGTCATCTATTGAATGGTTTGTGTATGGTTTTATTTTCTCATACAAGATTATGAAATTGCATGGTATACTTAATGCTTGAAGTAATGAACTTAAATTGCTACTTTCTTAATTTCTATTTTCCAAGCATTTCATTGAATTGATCTAGTGACTAGTGAAACCCTAGAGCCCTAAATTGCTAGCACTCTAAGGATTTTAACTTAGTTATTTTTGCATTAGTTTTACTCCATAAGAAGCCTAAGGAGAGCAAGGTGCTAGGGCCTAGAATTTCCTACACCCTAGCATTTTGTCTCTTGAGGTCAATGCATAGGGGGACTTAAGTTACTACTTCTCCTATGCATTTTCCCTCTTATACTTTTGTGCATGATCATAAATTGATTTGCAGCCTTAGAAGAAGTCGTCCACTTTGACTCCATAAGCCCTAGAAGGCACTAGTTTTTGTCTCTCTCTTGTTGAAGGATTGATCAAACACTCAAACACTTTTCTCCTGAGCTTTTACTAACTATCTCTAACCCTAGTTTAGCCTAGATCACTAACGTATTTGTTGTTGTTATAAATGTTTGCTACAACCATCTAATTGCAACAAATTTTCTGCATGCTCGACATTAATTGCTAGCTAATCATTTCAGAAATTGCTTGTGACAAGTTATTATCATTCTACATAGTCAATGTTATCTTTTCAATCTTTTCTGAGGAGTATTTGTTACAGCTGTTACATTTTATCAATTGTTGTTGTAAACTTATTAACTGCTGCAATTTCATATCGGCTAGCACTTATTGTCACTTTCTATTGTCTACTGAGGTATTATGATCGTATTTGTACTTGGAATTATTGTATATGCATGTTATATTGTCTTGTTCTGGGCAGGTACATCAAGCACTTCATTAACCTCATTTTTTAGACACAGATTTAGTGGCTTTGGTAACTAGTGAGAGGGGGGTAATACATCTTGAACATAACCCTAATTTTTCAGCCCTTTAGGTTATCGAGGACGCCTCCCCTAGGGTAGACCTTGCCTATCCCTAAAAACTAGGGATTTCCTATTAAGGTGACAGTGATAGGATATCATTTTGTTATGACAATCTCCCTTACTTTCCTTGGGCTTTGGGAAAGTACATATTGTGCGATAACATTTTTGGCGTCGTTGTCGAGGAACATTAAGTCAATTTTCCTCGAACGACAAATTTTTGGTAAGCCTTTTTCTCAAAGCCTTTCACTTTTCAAAGCTTACTTGGCAACTCCACTGAGGATGATTCCTTCTTTTACCTTTGATAATCCCTAGAAGGATTATCTGGCGACTCCACTAATGATAAATCCAACCATCACTTCTCAATGGGACCCGGGTAATTTTAAGCCCTTGGATATGAGTGAAATTATGGGTTACCCTCGACAAATGCCTCTGAGGTATGAAAAGTAGCTCCCTAAATTCACTGGTAATGATGGGGTTAGGTATGAATATCACATGGGTAATTTTTGGGCTTTCTTTCAACTCCACCCTATTAGTGATGATGTTGAAGATTTGGCAATGAAACCTTTCTTTGCCACTCTTCATGGAAATGCTAGGAAATGGTATGATGATCTCCCTGATGCTAGCATCACATCTATGGACCAGTTAGAAGAAAACTTTCTTGAGAAATGGGGTATTAAATTAGAATATATCCACATGCTAATAAAAATACTTGAGTACATCAAACAAATGAAAAACGAGATTGTCAAAGAATTCCATACCAGGTTTGAGAATTTGCTACAAAAAATTCCTAGAAGCCATAGTCCTGAAGACAAGTACATCATTTACCTCTATATGAATGCACTCTTGGTGAAATTAGGGTTTATCCTCAGTAAAAAAGGGCCAAGAACAATCCAATAAGATTATCACATGGCTATACAAATCGACGCAAATATCTCCTTGTTCAAGGGAGAACACCTCTTTACTCTAGAAATCAAAGTTGATGACCCCAAAGATACCCCAGATACTCTTAGTCTAAAGAGATTAGTTTCCCTTGAGATCTTTGTTAGTAAATTCCAGGAAATAAGGGAACAATTCATCGACCAACAAAAGTTTGAGGAGAGGGATCCTAATAAAGGTTTCCAATCCCATCAGGAAGAGCAAGAATTTACTCATGCTTCTACCGAGGATAATGAAGACCTGGTTGAAGAGCGAGAGCCTGAATATATCAAACATTATGATGAATTATTAATGCATGCTCATCCCCCTGATGAAGCCATCCGAGATCTTATTCCTCCTACAAAAAAATAAGAGGATGAGGTTAGTCATTTTCCTTTTCAGGTTTTTTACGATACCTTATTCTATCATTCAAAATGTGAAGAAGAAATGGAATCCTTGGACAAGTTAGACCCTTTGTATTAGGAAGCTAAAGATGTAGGGGAAAGTCATGAGGATGAAGCACTGATGCTTGCTCTTTCATTTGATGAAGTCATCCAAGTCTTCGATGCTCCTTCACAACAAGAAGTGAATACGGTAAGTTATTTCCCTTTCCAATATTTTGAAGATGCTTTATTTTGTGATTTGGAAAGTGAAGAATGGTTAGAGGAGCCCTTAGATGTTGTAATCCCTTCATGTTATGATAAAGGTAATGACATGGTTGATAATATTGATGAGTTCATACACATTTGGAAACGTAAATGGGATGTGATTGGGTATGATGGGGATATCATTTACGACATTGAGGGTCATTTCCAAATGTTGTCTTTACTACTACCATATGAGGCTACTACTAATTTTGACATTTGGCAACAAGGAGATGATTTCATTGCAGATGTTTTCCAAGCACCCAAGGGTGACCTATTTCTATGTTCTCCTGACAATTTTTTGTCATACCTTGAGGATTTTGATGAATATTCCTTTGAGCACTTGGATTTATTCCATGAATAATATTATCAACCACTGTTGTGCTCAGATATTGATAAGGGTGAGGACATTGCTTGCTTGAAGCAGGGTACTTGTGACAAGGTTTTCCAACCTCCTTCGATTACTTTAACTCGTTGTCACTAAGGGTGTAGTTGGGAAATGTGTCCCTTATCTTAATTTTTTTCCATGGAAAATATTTCTTTTAGAATTCAAGGGTAGGTTGAATGCCTTAAGAATAAATTTTCCATCTCGGTATTCCAACCTTCCCCTGAGAAGTTGTCAGTCAACCTCTAGGTTCTTGCTAGTCCCTTCCCAGACCTCAGGATGTGATGACGTCTAAGGCATCCAACCTTTAGACTCTTTGAGTCAGTCTTTCGATCCTTTTTTTTTCACGATCCTTTTTTGAGATGGATTGAGCACTTTCCTAGAAGTGTAACTTAGCATAATTTTTTCCCTCCCTCCCGCCTCCATGAACTAGACTTTAGGATTTCCTATGACATGATACATGCTCTAACTCATGTTATTTTTGTGCTTAACATGTCCTTTTTTTGGTTTATGATGAAACACAGAGGCAGGTATTATGAGGCATTACTAGGATGGTTTCACTGGTTATATGACTACACCTAGCATTCAACCAACAGTTAAGTAGGAGTAGGTATTCATTTGCATCCATTGTACATACCATTGCATATCATTATAGCATAGTTGTAGTTGCAATTTTCATATTGTCTTGATTCATTATGTATATATGTATGCTCATGATCATATGCTAGAATAGAGATGCTTTTATTTGTTTATTATATCATATATGAACAAGGGGTGATATCACCACCCTAGGGATTACTTATATCTTATGTTGAGATTTAGAAAGCATGGGTCATACTAGAGATGTTGAGGTTCTCGTGTGCTCTATTGTGAGCACATGTCCCCAAGTTGGAGCCAGATGTTATCCCCTAGCCTAGGGATAACTAAAGAGATCATGTCTCGAGGCCCATGGGTCCTAGACATGGAGTACCGAGAGCCAGATGACTTGGGCATGGCCCTGGAGGGCCCCTCTTTTCATCAATGTAGTCCACTTATCACCAGCAACAGTATCCATCCCCAGAGCCTGGTCCTGGAGTAAAGGTGGGTCTTGCTCCATGAGGTAATGAGTCTGGGTATCATGGTATGTATCACTCCAATTTTTGAAGCACTTGAATATGTTGTATTGAATATTTCTTCATTTCATGACGTTTGCTTGGAAATTATGCTATTTTCCTCGTTGATACCTGGAAGGGTGACATGGTGCCCTAATAAGTTGATTTCCCCTTAGGATGGATTGCCAATGGGTGGGTTTGTGAAATTTCATCATTTGTTCCCTCCATACTTACCACTTTCCATCTTTATTCCTCTCATCTCCCCTATCCTTGTTTGGGCATTGGGATTGGCTACACCAGGAAAGGTTTGTACCTTACCTCGTGGGAAGAAGGGGCTAAAATCCTAAAGGGTAAAAGTAGCTAGCAAGAGTTAAAATCAAATGTTGAAACCTTCAAGATGCTTCACCCAGGGATCCCCGAGAAAGTAGTGAAAATATTCTCAGTAAGAAAAAGGGACCCATAAGATCATATAAACACTCAAGGTATTAGTTGATGGATAGGGGGTCTCATCACGAGTCGACCTATTATGACCATGGGCATGTAGCGGTATGACATTAGCATTTATCTGGTCACCAAAACAGGGTAGTGGCTCTTGGTGGCATAGCCTAGAGAAAGGGGGTCTCATCATGAGCCAACCTTCTCATTTCCGTGAAATGTTTGTGGATAGCATTGTCACCTTTGGTCATCAAGCCAAGACAATGGCCCTCAACTATTCCCTTGAAGCACAAGAGAAAAAGATCAAAATAAATAAAGCTAAGAATAAAAGGCAATGAATGAGCTAGGAAATAATTACATTTATGACAAGGTGAAACTCACCCTCTACAAAGGAACCCACAGGTAAGACTTTACATTTCCTTGTTATTACATTCACCCCATGCCCAAACATCTACCCCGTGCCACTGCACATGCTTACATGACTTGGAATAGATCCCACCTGGGAAACACCCCAAAATTAAGAGAGGTTAGCCTGATAGGACACCCTGAGACCTTTTCCAAACCTAACTTGTCAAATTGCATAATGTCTTTGAGCATTTGTTTAGGCTAAGGGGGGTTTGATGCACATGTTTGGGTAATTTAATTATTGGATGTGAATGTTATGATCCATGTGACCTATGAACCCCTGGAGGGCATACTTGTTGTTGTTGCAGGACCTTTCCTGGTGGATAGGTACACATGAGGGAATCATTAGCTCAGACCTTCATGGGGCTTAAATCCCACATATGGATGGTTAAACCTCAGCCAAGGGTAAGAAGAAATTGAAGACTTGTACTAGCAGAAAGAAGGATGTTGCCTTTGAAGGAACCTTGACAGACCTAGACCCAAGGGGACATTGCTCTTCCCACATGGATGTTATCCCTTGAAGGCCATGGACATCACCATCATAGCCCTAGACGTCATCCAAAGCTAGGTTTCTAGTTTGGAGGAATTTATGAGCCTGGTGGCTCGTGTGGGAATCATCTAGGGCTTCTGGAGGCCAAGTGCCCCACATTTCTAGCTCAACATTCCACTTTTAGGGCTCAACCTCACCCTAGAGGGGCATGACGTCACCCTTGGAGGTGTTTCTAGATACAAATTAATTTGTATTGTGTCAAAATTGAATTTTATTGTAAATTGGCCAGGTCGGCCTTATTTTTGACCTAAAATTAATAAAAGGTCAAAATTTTGTATAAATAAGCATAAAGTACTCTCATTTTCACATAACAACTTGTCATACAAGACAAGAGGTCTGAAATTTGCGCCCTAGTGAGGGATATTGGCTGAATTGGGAGGCACACTCTTGTATAAGGCTATTTTTTGCAACTTGGATCAATCTTGGAAGTTTTTATGGTGATCTTGCGTGGTATTCTCATGATTATTCTTGGTGCAAGTAAGTAAAATCTGCATTTTTTGTCATCTATTGAATGGTTTGTGTATGGTTTTATTTGTTCATACAAGATTATGAAATTACATGGTATACTTAATTCTTGAAGTAAGGAACTTAAATTGCTACTTTCTTGCATTCTATTTTCCAATCTTTTCATTTAATTGATCTAGTGAGTAGTGAAACCCTAGAGCCCTAAATTGTTAACACTCTAAGGATTTTGACTTAGTTATCTTTGCATAATTTTTACTTCATAAGAATCCTAATGTTGGCACAAGGGCAAACCCAGGGTTCAACACTTTAACATTGCACTAACAAAACCCTAACTATCGACCCTTTCGGCAACACCTGCGAAGCAGATGAAATCTCACCCGAGGTAGAAGCAGGGGGGGTTGCAGGACTCAGGTGTCTACAACCAAGATGGGACACAGATCTGTGATTACAACACTCAACAAAGCACTTAGAAAACAATATGAATTAGTTCATGAGTCTCCTTCACAGTGCAGATTAACCCTTATTATAGATCAGTGCAGTATCAATCAAGATCAAGCTCTTACAATCACTTAGCACATAGAATTAGTTCAGATCTAGCATTCATTTATCTTTACTACAAATAAGCACTAAGAAACAACATTAGATGCATTCATCATGCATAACAACAACAGTACTAAGTAGATAAACAACATAATTCACATCGCACAAAGCACATCAAGACACAGGATATATGTGGTTCACCCTAGTGTGGGGCTACGTCCACCAACAACTTATTCTTCTTTATTAGTCTTCAATCTTCTTACATTCATCTGCTCCTGTGCACAAATCCATAGAGCCAAACTTCGTAGAGGACAGGAGATCTGCGCGCAGCGTGCTAGATCCTCCTTCCCAAAATCATATCAAGGCACGGAGCCCTACTTTACATAGTCTGTCTACACAAAGCAACTTACAACCTCTTGCACTAAGCCAACATTACTACTTACAACATATGGTGCACATAGCCCACTATCATAAACCAACTACTCTTACATCACTTAGCTACTTATTTATACATTTACAAAAAGGCCTAAGCATGGGTAAACCCATGGGCCGACATCCCATAACCCATTACATAAACCCTAGTAAACCCTTTGTTTGGTCCTCCAGTCTGCAAAATGAGTGATATCCCACGATCTTCACTCTGCCTAGGTGCTCCATCTTCGTCCATCCTGTTGAAGTCCCAAAAGTGTTCAAACACTACCAATATTTCCTCAAAACTTGTTCAAGGGCCAACAAGCCCCCAACACTCACATGTGACTCGTACCGAGTCACTCATATCTAGGCAACGCTCCTTCAAAATCCTCGAGCTTAGCTCAAGCTGCCTCGACTTGTCGCTTTGCCAAATCCTCCTGCTCGATGAACTCCTGAATCAGTTTCTCTGTAACAGGCCCTTCCAGGCATTGGTCCACTATCGTAACCATCTGGTCCAGCTGTGATCCTTGTCCTTCAATCTCTTCAAAAATTGTGCAGGCTTCATCCTGCACCGGCTGTAATCTCTGTGTAACTTCCATGATTCTAATCTAGATGGCAGTAATCTATTGTTTGACTACTCATTGCTCCTGTGATATCTTCATTCGCTCGACCGTAGTGAGTAGCTTCATTTGCACTTTCACGGTGGATGCTTGTTGTTGCACCTCCTGGAGTTGTGCTTCCAGTTTCCTCATCTATGTATCTTTTGCGAGACGTTCATAGGTCTGCACACTTCAATCACTCAACTGCTTACATTCTAAGGAAAGGGCCCTGATCCTTCCAACTGCGCTCTTATCTACTTCCTCCCTTTGGTCGCACACTTCTTGCGGAGTGCTCGACACTACTTGGAGCTCTAACTTCGTTATTTGTGCTTGAAGCTGTTGAATGGCTTCGGCGAGCTTCCCCACTTGCATCTCGACTGACTCTGGTTCCTCCTGTGCCAAGCCTGGCACAGAGCGAAGTGATTTAGTCACCGCTTCTTTGACCTCAGTCTACTCTGCAAGCAACTGGTCTTTTTCTTCCTGTGTCTTCGCATTGTTCTACTCGAGCATCGCCCAAATTTCATCTTTCTCCTTCTCATAGGCAGTTACATAGGACTGCACAACTTGAAGTTTCTCCACGACCTCCTCCTTTTCTTGCTTCAAAGCTTCTGTAGCATGTTCATTTTCTTCTTGGACTCGCTGAAGCCGAGCCTCTATTGCCTCTGCTAGTTTTCGTAATTGGGCGGGCTCGTCCCCCAATTCTGTAATCTTGGACGAAGGTGCAGTAGGTACTGCGTGGCTCGAATGGATGGATTGTTGTATCTCCTTTATCTCCTTCTCTATTATTTCATACAGTTTCTCCTACTTTGCTCCATATCGTTGCAAGATATTCTCTAAATCATCCTCCACGACTGCGATGATTAGATCGACATTGTCTTATGTGAGCGTGGACTTCATCTTGGGCTTATTGGCGCACGTCTTCTTTCTTGCTGAGGGTTTCTGTGGAGAAACCTTCCTTTTCTTCAATGTTTTGGCCTCGGTAAGGGGATCCTTCGGCGGTGTAACTTCTCCTTTTCCTTGATTTTCTCCTTCTTCCCCTCCTCTGTCTTGATTTACTTCATCCCCTCCTCCTGTGGGTGAGTCAAGCCCACTGTCCTCCGAGGCGGTGTCCTCCTCATTGGTCTCTATGTTCTGCACTTCCTCCTTTTTCTTATTTTTCTTCACGTTGCTCTGCCTAACATTCTCGCCCGGGTGACCAAGGGGCTTCCAATGATGTCGAGGTCGGAGAGTTCTGCATCATCAACTGGTACAAGGAACTCTGTCGGCCATTCTTTGGTGATCTCCTCCATATCTTCGTCGGTCAGTTTATAATAAGATTGCAACTCCTCCTTGCTTTCATCCCTACGCGCAGTGATATAAATAAAGTGTTGATCTACGCAGAACTTCACTAGAATCATGTACTAGTGCAATGTGTTCGGTTTCATTCATGTAAATGCCTCAATAGCACACTTCAGTTGTTGGTAGTATGCATGGAAGACAGTGTTCGACTGCCACTTCTTCGACAAGTCATTTGTATACCACAAGGTGGAGAACCTTGTAGCCAACGACTCTGATGGATCAACTTCTAGAAATGTCGCTCCTATCGACATCTACTAAGCGACAAATGCGATCAATACCAGTAAACAACTGAAATGGAATTCATATCCCTGATCCTGTGCTTCGCGGCAGTCCTTCTCGAGCTCGTTGATGAGGTAACTCGCCCAGTTCATTTGCATACCTTCCACGCACTTTCCTGCAACGTCGACTACGAACCCTGTGACCTGTGTGGGACATTTATTTCTGACAATATTGCCAACTATAAGATGACAATTTAGGCACACTGTGCCATCCTGGATAGAGGCTACCTTGTAGCCTCACTTCCCCTTTTCTACATTGCCATAATCCTCCTTTATGCGTTGTGCCAGGGAGCGATCTGAAGTCTTCCCTGGGTAGAACTTTTGAGGATCTAGTCCCTGCATGCTCAGTCCTGTAATCGAGTGGAT
>ML815694.1:119297-148111 GCA_009831015.1 Picea engelmannii
GTGTGTGTCCAGATCACTCTAGACCACCACTATGGCGCATTGTTTCACCTCAAGTCGAACTCATTGAGTTATACAGAGTATATCATGTGTAAATTATTCATTATTCATAACGGTTAATAAGAATTCTTCCATTCTTTATCTCCTTCTTCTTCTTTCTCCAATTCTCTTTACAAATGTGTGTATTATTGTTTAGCTAGATCTATTATGTGTAGGTCCATTACATTTACAAGTAAAACTCTTTATATTTATAATCGCGCTATTAAGAGTAGGTCATATACACCTAAAGAACCAATCATAAGATGAATCAATATGATGTTACAAATGAGACATGACTTGTGTATTTACACACAACTCATGAGGTGGGACATATCCCTATGTGAGGGGGTTATAGGAACGTTATCCCCAATTTCTAGGGATAACTAAGGAGATGATGTCTCGAGGCCCTCAGGTTGCAGACATGGAATACCAAGAGACATATCGTTGATAGTGTCCACATGCACAGACAGAGACCCGCTTCACTACCACACATACTGGATTCATAACGATGGCATAAACCACATCAGCTTGCTTCCAGAAGAAGATGGGTTTTTCTCCATGAGATACAAGTCAGGTATTATGGTAAGTGTCACTTTAATATTTGAGGCATTTGAGTATGTTGCATTTAAAGTTGATTTTGATTATAGAATGCCTGCTTGGAAATTATGCTCTGTGCCTTGTTTCACCTTGGTGATTGACATTGTGCCCTAGTAAGTGGTCACCCTTAGGGATGGGTTTTCTACTGGGAGGTCTCCTTGACGAGTCATCGTGCCATTCCTGATCATACTTATCATTTTTCACACTTCACCCCTTTTTTCGTCTCCTTATCTTTTGGGATTTTTGGGTGTATTGACCCAAGAAGGGTTTGTACCTCATTTCATGGGAAGAAGGGGTTGAAGGCCCAGAAGAATTGTAGCTGGAAAAAGATAAAATCCAAAACCATAACCTTCCAGATTCTCGCCCAAAGATGTCTTGAGAACAATGAAACGTTTCTCCTAAAAAATCAAAGACATGTAAAAGAAAATACACATATAAAAATGTCCCAATTGTTGAGGGATCTACACATGTGCATCACAAAATTTTCTTTACCCCTATGGAACTATGTGTACCTCTCCCTTCAAGTGACATTGTGATACTTCCCCCCAAGCTTTATGTTACCCATTGAGAGTACCCAGTCATTCTGGACCTTAATTAACTAATGGCAAATAAATGGTCTTGGAAAAAGGATGCATTGAAAATGAAGGTGCATCACACCCTCTACAAAGGCACCCATAAATGAGACAATATGAACCCTTGTATGTCATGAACCCCATGCCCAAAAGTATTTCCCCCATCAACTTCATCTTCTCCACGTGACTTAGAGAGGTTTCCACATAGGAAACACTCCTTGACTTAAGGATTGATTCACCCAATAGGTCACTTTGTCAACCCTCCAATACCTAAACTTGGCAAATTACATAGGGTCTTTGAGCACTTGTTTAATTTGATGAGGTAGTTTTTTATGTACATGCTTAGGTGGTTGTTATATTAAAAGTGATTTTACTTTCCATGATGCTTTGACTTGAGATCCTTGGAGGGCGCACTTGTATGTCTTTGTGGGACCTTGTTGGTGGACATTTTGGAGGAACAAGCCCAGCTTGGGCCTTCATTGGGGCAAGAATCCCACAGGTTGAATGCCATGACCCACACCCGAGGACCAACTCGATGAGGGACATTTCCTTTGGGGGTAAGAAAGGACACCTTGGACAATGACATCTATCCCTTTCCATCCCAACGACTTTCTTTTGGAGATCTTATGCCACTTTTCTAGGCTTGATGTCATGGCTTAGGGTTAGGGCATGTGGTGGTGGAGGTGTTTTGACAGACACTTGGCACTTTTGATGAGGAAGATCCCTTATACCTTGGAGAGAAAACCCCAACACATGAAGGGAAGGCCTTTGGAGGCCCAACGATTTCATCCTCTATCTCAACAACTTGCCAATCATGACAAGACGTCACATTAAAAGGGCTTCACGTCACCTTTAGGGTTTCTTTTGTGCAAATTTTAAAGTTAAATTAAAATTACTTTGTAAAGGGGAAAAATAAAGGGGGAATGGCTCCCTTATTTTTTGGTTTACCCTAATCTATGTGGACAAACACTTTTTAGTAGTTTTTGTATAAATAAGGATTAATTTCATTTCATTTTATCAACAACTCTCTCACTTGGAGAAGAGCTACTTGGCTGAAATTTGTGTCTCTTTTGGGCAATATGATTCTCTCTCTCTTGTGCTATGGTTTATCATTTGTCTTGTGGAGTGAAGTGGTGTGCTAGCTCTTGGAGGATTTTTCTCTTGCTATGGTGATGAAAGTTCTTGGTAACTAGGGTTTTGTCTTGCATGCTCTTGGAATTGGTAAGAAAAATCTGCATTTTGTTAGTTCTTCTTTCTTGTTCCATGGTTGTTGTTGGCTATATCATTGGAGGAATATAAGGGAATATACCCTCCACCAAGTTTTGTCATTGTTGTTTGTTAAAAAAACTATTGCAAATGTTGCTAGGAGGAGTAAAAGGTATTACACCCTCCTAGACTTATCTTCTTAAGGTTACTTGCTCTAGGGAGTAAAAGGGATTACACCCCTAGAGAGGTAGTATACCTATCCTAATTCAAGAAGAATCCATAACCCATTTTCACAAGGCACTAATCTAATTTTGCATTGGAGAATTAAAATTGTTTGTGTTATCCCCTAGCCTAGGGATAACTAAGGAGATCACATCTCGAGGCTCACAGGTCCTAGACATGGAGTACCCCTCTTTTCAGCAATGTAGCCCACTTATCACCAGCAGCAATATCCATCCCACCAGTCTAGTCCTAGAGTAACGGTGGGTATTTCTCCATGAGTTAATGATTCTGAGTATCATGGTATGTATCACTCCGATTTTTGAAGCACTTGAATATGTTGTGTTGAATCCTTCTTCATTTCATGACGTTTTCTTGGAAATTATGCTCTTTGCCTCGTTCATACCTGGAAGGGTGACATGGTGCCCTAGTAAGTTGATTTCCCTTTAGGATGGACTGCCACTGGGTGGGTATGTAAAAGGTCATCGCATGTTCACTCCATACTTACCACTTTCCATCTTTATTCCTCTCATATCCCCTATCCTTGTTTGGGCATTGGGATTGACTACACTAGGAAAGGTTTGTAACTTACCTCATGGGAAGAAGGGGCTAAAGGTCCAGAGAGTAAAAGTAGCTAGCAAGAGTTAAAAACCAATGTTGAAACCTTCAAGATGCTTCACCCATAGATCCCTGAGAAAACAGTGAAAAGCTTCTCAGTAAGAAAAGGGGACCCATAAGATAATATAAACACTCAAGGTTAATTGATGGATAGGGGGTCTCATCACGAGCTGACCTGTTATGACCATGGGCATGTAGCAGTATGACATTACCATTTATCTGGTCACCAAACCAAGGTAGTGGATCTTGGTGGCATAGCCAAAAGAAAGGGGGTCTCATCACAAGCCATCATTCTCATTTCTGTGAAATGCTTATGGATAACGCTGTCACCTTTGGTCATCAAGCCAGGACAGTGACCCTCAACTATTCCCTTGAAGTACAAGAGAAAAAGATCAAAATAAATAAACCTAATAATAAAAGGCAATGAATGGGCTAGGAAACAAATGCATTTATAACAAGGTGCAGCTCACCCTCTACAAAGGCACCCACAGGTAAGAATTTACATTTCCCTGTTATTACATGCACCCCATGCCACCTCATACACTTACATGACTTGGAATAGATCCCACCTGGGAAACACCCCAAACTTAAGAGAGGTTAGCCCAATAGGACACCTTGAGACCTTTTCCAAACCCAACTTATCAAATTGCATAACGTCTTTGAGCATTTTTCTGGGTTAAGGGGGGTTTGATGCACATGTTTGGGTAATTATTTATTGGATGTGATTTACATGCTATGATCCCTGTGACTTATGAACCCCTATACGGTGTACTTTTTGTTGTTGCAGAACCTTTCCCGGTGGACAGATACACATGAGGGAATGATTATCTTGGACCTTCATGGGGATTAAATCCCACGAATGAATGTTGAAACCCCAACCAGGGGTAAGAAGAAATTGAGGACTTGTACCAGGAGAAAGAAGGACGTTTCCTTTGAAGGCACCCTAGTAGACCTAGACCCAGAGGGACCTTTCTCTTCCCACATGGATGTTAGCCCTTCAAGTCTCTAGACATCACCATCATAGCTCTAGATGTCATCCAGAGCTAGGGTTCTAGTTTGGAGGCATTTATGAGCCTGGTGGCACATGTGGGAATCATCTAGGGCTTCTGGAGGTCAAGCACCCCACATTTCTAGATCAACGTTCCACTTTTAGGGATCAACCTCACCCTAGAGGGGCATGACATCACCCTTGGAGGTGTTTCTAGATACAAATTAATTTTTATTATGTTAAAATTGAATTTTATTGTAAATTGGCCAGGTCATCCTTATTTTTTACCTAAAATAAATTAAAGGTCAAAATTTTGTATAAATAAGCATAAAGTACTCTCATTTTCACATAACAACTTGTCATACAAGACAAGAGGTCTGAAATTTTCTCCCTAGTGAGGGCTATTGGCTAAAATTGTGAGGTGCACTCTTGTATAAGGCTATTTTTTGCAACTTGGATCAATCTCGGAAGTTTTTATGGTGATCTTGCATGGTATTCTCATGATTATTCTTTGTGCAAGTAAGTAAAATCTACATTTTTTGTCATCTATTGAATGGTTTGTGTATGGTTTTATTTTCTCATACAAGATTATGAAATTGCATGGTATACTTAATGCTTGAAGTAATGAACTTAAATTGCTACTTTCTTAATTTCTATTTTCCAAGCATTTCATTGAATTGATCTAGTGACTAGTGAAACCCTAGAGCCCTAAATTGCTAGCACTCTAAGGATTTTAACTTAGTTATTTTTGCATTAGTTTTACTCCATAAGAAGCCTAAGGAGAGCAAGGTGCTAGGGCCTAGAATTTCCTACACCCTAGCATTTTGTCTCTTGAGGTCAATGCATAGGGGGACTTAAGTTACTACTTCTCCTATGCATTTTCCCTCTTATACTTTTGTGCATGATCATAAATTGATTTGCAGCCTTAGAAGAAGTCGTCCACTTTGACTCCATAAGCCCTAGAAGGCACTAGTTTTTGTCTCTCTCTTGTTGAAGGATTGATCAAACACTCAAACACTTTTCTCCTGAGCTTTTACTAACTATCTCTAACCCTAGTTTAGCCTAGATCACTAACGTATTTGTTGTTGTTATAAATGTTTGCTACAACCATCTAATTGCAACAAATTTTCTGCATGCTCGACATTAATTGCTAGCTAATCATTTCAGAAATTGCTTGTGACAAGTTATTATCATTCTACATAGTCAATGTTATCTTTTCAATCTTTTCTGAGGAGTATTTGTTACAGCTGTTACATTTTATCAATTGTTGTTGTAAACTTATTAACTGCTGCAATTTCATATCGGCTAGCACTTATTGTCACTTTCTATTGTCTACTGAGGTATTATGATCGTATTTGTACTTGGAATTATTGTATATGCATGTTATATTGTCTTGTTCTGGGCAGGTACATCAAGCACTTCATTAACCTCATTTTTTAGACACAGATTTAGTGGCTTTGGTAACTAGTGAGAGGGGGGTAATACATCTTGAACATAACCCTAATTTTTCAGCCCTTTAGGTTATCGAGGACGCCTCCCCTAGGGTAGACCTTGCCTATCCCTAAAAACTAGGGATTTCCTATTAAGGTGACAGTGATAGGATATCATTTTGTTATGACAATCTCCCTTACTTTCCTTGGGCTTTGGGAAAGTACATATTGTGCGATAACATTTTTGGCGTCGTTGTCGAGGAACATTAAGTCAATTTTCCTCGAACGACAAATTTTTGGTAAGCCTTTTTCTCAAAGCCTTTCACTTTTCAAAGCTTACTTGGCAACTCCACTGAGGATGATTCCTTCTTTTACCTTTGATAATCCCTAGAAGGATTATCTGGCGACTCCACTAATGATAAATCCAACCATCACTTCTCAATGGGACCCGGGTAATTTTAAGCCCTTGGATATGAGTGAAATTATGGGTTACCCTCGACAAATGCCTCTGAGGTATGAAAAGTAGCTCCCTAAATTCACTGGTAATGATGGGGTTAGGTATGAATATCACATGGGTAATTTTTGGGCTTTCTTTCAACTCCACCCTATTAGTGATGATGTTGAAGATTTGGCAATGAAACCTTTCTTTGCCACTCTTCATGGAAATGCTAGGAAATGGTATGATGATCTCCCTGATGCTAGCATCACATCTATGGACCAGTTAGAAGAAAACTTTCTTGAGAAATGGGGTATTAAATTAGAATATATCCACATGCTAATAAAAATACTTGAGTACATCAAACAAATGAAAAACGAGATTGTCAAAGAATTCCATACCAGGTTTGAGAATTTGCTACAAAAAATTCCTAGAAGCCATAGTCCTGAAGACAAGTACATCATTTACCTCTATATGAATGCACTCTTGGTGAAATTAGGGTTTATCCTCAGTAAAAAAGGGCCAAGAACAATCCAATAAGATTATCACATGGCTATACAAATCGACGCAAATATCTCCTTGTTCAAGGGAGAACACCTCTTTACTCTAGAAATCAAAGTTGATGACCCCAAAGATACCCCAGATACTCTTAGTCTAAAGAGATTAGTTTCCCTTGAGATCTTTGTTAGTAAATTCCAGGAAATAAGGGAACAATTCATCGACCAACAAAAGTTTGAGGAGAGGGATCCTAATAAAGGTTTCCAATCCCATCAGGAAGAGCAAGAATTTACTCATGCTTCTACCGAGGATAATGAAGACCTGGTTGAAGAGCGAGAGCCTGAATATATCAAACATTATGATGAATTATTAATGCATGCTCATCCCCCTGATGAAGCCATCCGAGATCTTATTCCTCCTACAAAAAAATAAGAGGATGAGGTTAGTCATTTTCCTTTTCAGGTTTTTTACGATACCTTATTCTATCATTCAAAATGTGAAGAAGAAATGGAATCCTTGGACAAGTTAGACCCTTTGTATTAGGAAGCTAAAGATGTAGGGGAAAGTCATGAGGATGAAGCACTGATGCTTGCTCTTTCATTTGATGAAGTCATCCAAGTCTTCGATGCTCCTTCACAACAAGAAGTGAATACGGTAAGTTATTTCCCTTTCCAATATTTTGAAGATGCTTTATTTTGTGATTTGGAAAGTGAAGAATGGTTAGAGGAGCCCTTAGATGTTGTAATCCCTTCATGTTATGATAAAGGTAATGACATGGTTGATAATATTGATGAGTTCATACACATTTGGAAACGTAAATGGGATGTGATTGGGTATGATGGGGATATCATTTACGACATTGAGGGTCATTTCCAAATGTTGTCTTTACTACTACCATATGAGGCTACTACTAATTTTGACATTTGGCAACAAGGAGATGATTTCATTGCAGATGTTTTCCAAGCACCCAAGGGTGACCTATTTCTATGTTCTCCTGACAATTTTTTGTCATACCTTGAGGATTTTGATGAATATTCCTTTGAGCACTTGGATTTATTCCATGAATAATATTATCAACCACTGTTGTGCTCAGATATTGATAAGGGTGAGGACATTGCTTGCTTGAAGCAGGGTACTTGTGACAAGGTTTTCCAACCTCCTTCGATTACTTTAACTCGTTGTCACTAAGGGTGTAGTTGGGAAATGTGTCCCTTATCTTAATTTTTTTCCATGGAAAATATTTCTTTTAGAATTCAAGGGTAGGTTGAATGCCTTAAGAATAAATTTTCCATCTCGGTATTCCAACCTTCCCCTGAGAAGTTGTCAGTCAACCTCTAGGTTCTTGCTAGTCCCTTCCCAGACCTCAGGATGTGATGACGTCTAAGGCATCCAACCTTTAGACTCTTTGAGTCAGTCTTTCGATCCTTTTTTTTTCACGATCCTTTTTTGAGATGGATTGAGCACTTTCCTAGAAGTGTAACTTAGCATAATTTTTTCCCTCCCTCCCGCCTCCATGAACTAGACTTTAGGATTTCCTATGACATGATACATGCTCTAACTCATGTTATTTTTGTGCTTAACATGTCCTTTTTTTGGTTTATGATGAAACACAGAGGCAGGTATTATGAGGCATTACTAGGATGGTTTCACTGGTTATATGACTACACCTAGCATTCAACCAACAGTTAAGTAGGAGTAGGTATTCATTTGCATCCATTGTACATACCATTGCATATCATTATAGCATAGTTGTAGTTGCAATTTTCATATTGTCTTGATTCATTATGTATATATGTATGCTCATGATCATATGCTAGAATAGAGATGCTTTTATTTGTTTATTATATCATATATGAACAAGGGGTGATATCACCACCCTAGGGATTACTTATATCTTATGTTGAGATTTAGAAAGCATGGGTCATACTAGAGATGTTGAGGTTCTCGTGTGCTCTATTGTGAGCACATGTCCCCAAGTTGGAGCCAGATGTTATCCCCTAGCCTAGGGATAACTAAAGAGATCATGTCTCGAGGCCCATGGGTCCTAGACATGGAGTACCGAGAGCCAGATGACTTGGGCATGGCCCTGGAGGGCCCCTCTTTTCATCAATGTAGTCCACTTATCACCAGCAACAGTATCCATCCCCAGAGCCTGGTCCTGGAGTAAAGGTGGGTCTTGCTCCATGAGGTAATGAGTCTGGGTATCATGGTATGTATCACTCCAATTTTTGAAGCACTTGAATATGTTGTATTGAATATTTCTTCATTTCATGACGTTTGCTTGGAAATTATGCTATTTTCCTCGTTGATACCTGGAAGGGTGACATGGTGCCCTAATAAGTTGATTTCCCCTTAGGATGGATTGCCAATGGGTGGGTTTGTGAAATTTCATCATTTGTTCCCTCCATACTTACCACTTTCCATCTTTATTCCTCTCATCTCCCCTATCCTTGTTTGGGCATTGGGATTGGCTACACCAGGAAAGGTTTGTACCTTACCTCGTGGGAAGAAGGGGCTAAAATCCTAAAGGGTAAAAGTAGCTAGCAAGAGTTAAAATCAAATGTTGAAACCTTCAAGATGCTTCACCCAGGGATCCCCGAGAAAGTAGTGAAAATATTCTCAGTAAGAAAAAGGGACCCATAAGATCATATAAACACTCAAGGTATTAGTTGATGGATAGGGGGTCTCATCACGAGTCGACCTATTATGACCATGGGCATGTAGCGGTATGACATTAGCATTTATCTGGTCACCAAAACAGGGTAGTGGCTCTTGGTGGCATAGCCTAGAGAAAGGGGGTCTCATCATGAGCCAACCTTCTCATTTCCGTGAAATGTTTGTGGATAGCATTGTCACCTTTGGTCATCAAGCCAAGACAATGGCCCTCAACTATTCCCTTGAAGCACAAGAGAAAAAGATCAAAATAAATAAAGCTAAGAATAAAAGGCAATGAATGAGCTAGGAAATAATTACATTTATGACAAGGTGAAACTCACCCTCTACAAAGGAACCCACAGGTAAGACTTTACATTTCCTTGTTATTACATTCACCCCATGCCCAAACATCTACCCCGTGCCACTGCACATGCTTACATGACTTGGAATAGATCCCACCTGGGAAACACCCCAAAATTAAGAGAGGTTAGCCTGATAGGACACCCTGAGACCTTTTCCAAACCTAACTTGTCAAATTGCATAATGTCTTTGAGCATTTGTTTAGGCTAAGGGGGGTTTGATGCACATGTTTGGGTAATTTAATTATTGGATGTGAATGTTATGATCCATGTGACCTATGAACCCCTGGAGGGCATACTTGTTGTTGTTGCAGGACCTTTCCTGGTGGATAGGTACACATGAGGGAATCATTAGCTCAGACCTTCATGGGGCTTAAATCCCACATATGGATGGTTAAACCTCAGCCAAGGGTAAGAAGAAATTGAAGACTTGTACTAGCAGAAAGAAGGATGTTGCCTTTGAAGGAACCTTGACAGACCTAGACCCAAGGGGACATTGCTCTTCCCACATGGATGTTATCCCTTGAAGGCCATGGACATCACCATCATAGCCCTAGACGTCATCCAAAGCTAGGTTTCTAGTTTGGAGGAATTTATGAGCCTGGTGGCTCGTGTGGGAATCATCTAGGGCTTCTGGAGGCCAAGTGCCCCACATTTCTAGCTCAACATTCCACTTTTAGGGCTCAACCTCACCCTAGAGGGGCATGACGTCACCCTTGGAGGTGTTTCTAGATACAAATTAATTTGTATTGTGTCAAAATTGAATTTTATTGTAAATTGGCCAGGTCGGCCTTATTTTTGACCTAAAATTAATAAAAGGTCAAAATTTTGTATAAATAAGCATAAAGTACTCTCATTTTCACATAACAACTTGTCATACAAGACAAGAGGTCTGAAATTTGCGCCCTAGTGAGGGATATTGGCTGAATTGGGAGGCACACTCTTGTATAAGGCTATTTTTTGCAACTTGGATCAATCTTGGAAGTTTTTATGGTGATCTTGCGTGGTATTCTCATGATTATTCTTGGTGCAAGTAAGTAAAATCTGCATTTTTTGTCATCTATTGAATGGTTTGTGTATGGTTTTATTTGTTCATACAAGATTATGAAATTACATGGTATACTTAATTCTTGAAGTAAGGAACTTAAATTGCTACTTTCTTGCATTCTATTTTCCAATCTTTTCATTTAATTGATCTAGTGAGTAGTGAAACCCTAGAGCCCTAAATTGTTAACACTCTAAGGATTTTGACTTAGTTATCTTTGCATAATTTTTACTTCATAAGAATCCTAATGTTGGCACAAGGGCAAACCCAGGGTTCAACACTTTAACATTGCACTAACAAAACCCTAACTATCGACCCTTTCGGCAACACCTGCGAAGCAGATGAAATCTCACCCGAGGTAGAAGCAGGGGGGGTTGCAGGACTCAGGTGTCTACAACCAAGATGGGACACAGATCTGTGATTACAACACTCAACAAAGCACTTAGAAAACAATATGAATTAGTTCATGAGTCTCCTTCACAGTGCAGATTAACCCTTATTATAGATCAGTGCAGTATCAATCAAGATCAAGCTCTTACAATCACTTAGCACATAGAATTAGTTCAGATCTAGCATTCATTTATCTTTACTACAAATAAGCACTAAGAAACAACATTAGATGCATTCATCATGCATAACAACAACAGTACTAAGTAGATAAACAACATAATTCACATCGCACAAAGCACATCAAGACACAGGATATATGTGGTTCACCCTAGTGTGGGGCTACGTCCACCAACAACTTATTCTTCTTTATTAGTCTTCAATCTTCTTACATTCATCTGCTCCTGTGCACAAATCCATAGAGCCAAACTTCGTAGAGGACAGGAGATCTGCGCGCAGCGTGCTAGATCCTCCTTCCCAAAATCATATCAAGGCACGGAGCCCTACTTTACATAGTCTGTCTACACAAAGCAACTTACAACCTCTTGCACTAAGCCAACATTACTACTTACAACATATGGTGCACATAGCCCACTATCATAAACCAACTACTCTTACATCACTTAGCTACTTATTTATACATTTACAAAAAGGCCTAAGCATGGGTAAACCCATGGGCCGACATCCCATAACCCATTACATAAACCCTAGTAAACCCTTTGTTTGGTCCTCCAGTCTGCAAAATGAGTGATATCCCACGATCTTCACTCTGCCTAGGTGCTCCATCTTCGTCCATCCTGTTGAAGTCCCAAAAGTGTTCAAACACTACCAATATTTCCTCAAAACTTGTTCAAGGGCCAACAAGCCCCCAACACTCACATGTGACTCGTACCGAGTCACTCATATCTAGGCAACGCTCCTTCAAAATCCTCGAGCTTAGCTCAAGCTGCCTCGACTTGTCGCTTTGCCAAATCCTCCTGCTCGATGAACTCCTGAATCAGTTTCTCTGTAACAGGCCCTTCCAGGCATTGGTCCACTATCGTAACCATCTGGTCCAGCTGTGATCCTTGTCCTTCAATCTCTTCAAAAATTGTGCAGGCTTCATCCTGCACCGGCTGTAATCTCTGTGTAACTTCCATGATTCTAATCTAGATGGCAGTAATCTATTGTTTGACTACTCATTGCTCCTGTGATATCTTCATTCGCTCGACCGTAGTGAGTAGCTTCATTTGCACTTTCACGGTGGATGCTTGTTGTTGCACCTCCTGGAGTTGTGCTTCCAGTTTCCTCATCTATGTATCTTTTGCGAGACGTTCATAGGTCTGCACACTTCAATCACTCAACTGCTTACATTCTAAGGAAAGGGCCCTGATCCTTCCAACTGCGCTCTTATCTACTTCCTCCCTTTGGTCGCACACTTCTTGCGGAGTGCTCGACACTACTTGGAGCTCTAACTTCGTTATTTGTGCTTGAAGCTGTTGAATGGCTTCGGCGAGCTTCCCCACTTGCATCTCGACTGACTCTGGTTCCTCCTGTGCCAAGCCTGGCACAGAGCGAAGTGATTTAGTCACCGCTTCTTTGACCTCAGTCTACTCTGCAAGCAACTGGTCTTTTTCTTCCTGTGTCTTCGCATTGTTCTACTCGAGCATCGCCCAAATTTCATCTTTCTCCTTCTCATAGGCAGTTACATAGGACTGCACAACTTGAAGTTTCTCCACGACCTCCTCCTTTTCTTGCTTCAAAGCTTCTGTAGCATGTTCATTTTCTTCTTGGACTCGCTGAAGCCGAGCCTCTATTGCCTCTGCTAGTTTTCGTAATTGGGCGGGCTCGTCCCCCAATTCTGTAATCTTGGACGAAGGTGCAGTAGGTACTGCGTGGCTCGAATGGATGGATTGTTGTATCTCCTTTATCTCCTTCTCTATTATTTCATACAGTTTCTCCTACTTTGCTCCATATCGTTGCAAGATATTCTCTAAATCATCCTCCACGACTGCGATGATTAGATCGACATTGTCTTATGTGAGCGTGGACTTCATCTTGGGCTTATTGGCGCACGTCTTCTTTCTTGCTGAGGGTTTCTGTGGAGAAACCTTCCTTTTCTTCAATGTTTTGGCCTCGGTAAGGGGATCCTTCGGCGGTGTAACTTCTCCTTTTCCTTGATTTTCTCCTTCTTCCCCTCCTCTGTCTTGATTTACTTCATCCCCTCCTCCTGTGGGTGAGTCAAGCCCACTGTCCTCCGAGGCGGTGTCCTCCTCATTGGTCTCTATGTTCTGCACTTCCTCCTTTTTCTTATTTTTCTTCACGTTGCTCTGCCTAACATTCTCGCCCGGGTGACCAAGGGGCTTCCAATGATGTCGAGGTCGGAGAGTTCTGCATCATCAACTGGTACAAGGAACTCTGTCGGCCATTCTTTGGTGATCTCCTCCATATCTTCGTCGGTCAGTTTATAATAAGATTGCAACTCCTCCTTGCTTTCATCCCTACGCGCAGTGATATAAATAAAGTGTTGATCTACGCAGAACTTCACTAGAATCATGTACTAGTGCAATGTGTTCGGTTTCATTCATGTAAATGCCTCAATAGCACACTTCAGTTGTTGGTAGTATGCATGGAAGACAGTGTTCGACTGCCACTTCTTCGACAAGTCATTTGTATACCACAAGGTGGAGAACCTTGTAGCCAACGACTCTGATGGATCAACTTCTAGAAATGTCGCTCCTATCGACATCTACTAAGCGACAAATGCGATCAATACCAGTAAACAACTGAAATGGAATTCATATCCCTGATCCTGTGCTTCGCGGCAGTCCTTCTCGAGCTCGTTGATGAGGTAACTCGCCCAGTTCATTTGCATACCTTCCACGCACTTTCCTGCAACGTCGACTACGAACCCTGTGACCTGTGTGGGACATTTATTTCTGACAATATTGCCAACTATAAGATGACAATTTAGGCACACTGTGCCATCCTGGATAGAGGCTACCTTGTAGCCTCACTTCCCCTTTTCTACATTGCCATAATCCTCCTTTATGCGTTGTGCCAGGGAGCGATCTGAAGTCTTCCCTGGGTAGAACTTTTGAGGATCTAGTCCCTGCATGCTCAGTCCTGTAATCGAGTGGATCGGTGTCAGATCCACAGTAACACGCCTGTCGAGCCACAAATACCCTCCATGGTAGCATGACAAGAGGAGTTTAACGCAAGCGTTAACCTCCTGATGTTGGCCAAAGTGAGGAATCTTCATCACATTCAGGATCGTTGACTGCACCAGCTCCTTAATCCATGGTTGGGAGACTATGCGCGGCTTCTTCCCATTCATCCTCATCAAATACCTATGAGGCCCGAGCATGGTGTAGTTCTTTCTATCACTAAAGTTAAAGTCATGTTTCTTCAAGGCAGGGATCTGTCCTAGTTGGGGTCCAACTATGTGTATCCCCTTCGGGATGTATGCAGTGATCAACGTATACTCGAAGTTGCGTGGGATACTGTCGTGGTTAACCGTGCCAGCCAAAGGCGGTATGTACTCTAGCAAGACCGACAGGATCTACTTCGCGTTAGCCAGATCGTCGCGATGCTTTCTTCATTTCTCAGTAACACGGCTAGAGCAACATCCAGTCAAGGGGGATGCTTGCAATCCGCTAGTCGACAACACCTATATTCCTATAGACAAAACTCTCTCAGCCATGAGCTCCATGAGAATCTCCTCCACAGACTTCTCTAACGTGCTAGGTTTTCCCGACATTCACACTTGTAACCAAATAGATTGGGTAGGCGAACGGACAAGCGAGGTAATCAAACGGATGGCGAGGTATAGAAAGCACAGCGTGATACAATGGATTCTTTGTTAGCTTGTATGTTCATGGCTAGAAAAAAGTGGTCTCGGCGTAGCGTCCGACGGGTTAAATAAGAAAGTGTAGTAACGGATTCCTCCAATGGGCAGGAATGCATCCATCAATGTGAATCTGTCTGTTGTGGCGCGGTCTCAACAGTCCATTTGCTCATAACTACGTTTTTTAGCCGTTCCAGGGCATCATTCGAATGGTCGGGGCACCTCCAACGGTCATATTTCTTCGTTGTGGAGAAGTCCCATTCTACATGGTTCTCCTGTTCCGGAGAGGTTCAGGGCCTACAAGCCTGTTTCCTGCGAAGCCTTCTCTGGAACTTCCTGTAGTTTTTCTAATTTGGCTTTATTCTTACTGATATTTTTTTCCTTCTTTTTTGTGATCTGAGTCGTTGGATTTCTCTTTCCATTCTTATTCTTATCTTCTTCTGGTGAGGGGACTTCGCACTACTTATGTGCTCTTACAGATTCTGAGGTTAATGTCCCTTCTCTTACTATTTCCAGGGTGGCTATACTTCTTTCTTGCATGGATAGGTTCTTCAAGCCTTCCTGTGTTCTTTCAACTTTGACAGCTAATTCTCTGGCCCTATGTTGCTTCGACTTATCCTCTTGTTCTTCTATTAGTCGCTCTATTTTTTTGGTTATGAAGTCCCTTAGTTCTTTCTTTTTCTGTTTTGTAGCTTCCTCCTCTACTTTCCTTCTTATTTGATCCTTCTCAATCCAAGTCTTTCCTAATAAAAGTGGAAAAGGGGCGACGTTCTCAACAAATCTAATAACTTCAAAGTCCTCTCCTGTTGATGTTTCATGAGAAATCATAGGTAAATTAGTAACTCTTCCACATAGGGTTATCATATTTCCTTTAAAAAATCCTATCCTTCCCAATGAAGGTATCATAGCAGGTTTTTCCAAAATTTCCCAAGTTCTTTTTGGCATAACATTCACATGTGTTTCTTCATCCAATACACAATCTATGTCGAAGTCTATTCTTGTAGCTATGCGTTGTTTTTCTTTCAGGATTTTTGGTAAACTGATGTCTCTATGATCATCCATTACTTCTTTTAACTGTACTAACATAGTCTGAGATTTCTTTGATTCTTTCTCTTTATGATTCCCTAACATGCTCTTAGCCTCTTGACTTTCTTCAAAGTTTTCTTGTCTCATGTTCATCTTTTCAACTTTAGTAATCATCCTTGGGCAATCCTCAACCTCATGGCCAATAGCTTTACAGCAAAGACAAATAGTACCTATACCAGGGCATTCCTTAGCAAGATGTCTCGGTCTTCTGCAATTATAACATAGTGTCAATCCTCTCTTTCGTTTAAATGAGCTCCATCATTTCTTGTACTGTGCACTAGTATCACAGTGTTGGACCTGCAATCTGCAAAAATTCTTTCTAGGTTCCTGCATCCACTTATTAGTCCAAAAATTCTTTCTATGCGTAGGAATAACACATCTTTCTCTATTTCTATCAAATTTATTCAGATCAACTCTTTCTTCTAACTGTGCCCTAGTTTTCAGACTAGGAAAAAATATATCAAACATACCTAGATTCATACTTTCAAAGCAAAAAATTCCACTTATCTTACCCTTACCAGAGCACAAAGATTTGATATCTTACCTCTTTTCTTCAGATCAGGTTTCTTTCTTAGCACAGAGCTTCGCAAGTCAAGTAGAATAATGCTCACTACAACAACAAATCTACGCACAGAGCTTTCTCTTTTCTTCAGTTCCCAACAATCACAGTTTCAGGTCTCGACAACGGAACCATTTGTTGGCACAGGCACAGACCCATGGTTCAACGCTTTAACAACACGCCAACAAAACCCTAACTACCGAACCTTTCCGCAACACCTGCGAAGCAGATGAAGTCTCACCCGAGGTAGAAGCAGGGGGGTTGCATGACTCAGGTGTCTACAACCAATCTGGGACACATATCTATCATTACAACACTCAATAGAGCACTTAGACAACAATATGCATTAGTTCATGAGTCTCCTTCACATCGTAGATTGACCCTTATTATAGATCAACGCAGTATCAATCAAGATCAAGCTCTTACAATCACTTAGCACATAGCATTAGTTCAGATCTAGCATTCATTTATCTTTACTACCAATAAGAACTAAGCAACAACATTAGATGCATTCATCATACATAAAAACAACAGTACTAAGCAGATAAACAACATAATTCACATCGCACAAAGCACATCAAGACATAGGATATATGTGGTTCACCCCAGTGTGGGGCTACGTCCACCAATGGCTTCTTCTTCTTTATTAGTCTTCAATCTTCTTACATTCATCTTCTCCTGTGCACAAAGCCATAGAGCCAAACTCTGCATAGGATAGGAGATCTGCACGCAACGCGCCATATCCTCCTTCCCAAAATCAGGTCAAGGCATAGAGCCCTACTTTACACAGTATGTCTGCACAAAGAAACTTACAACCTCTTGCACAACATTACTACTTACAACATATGGTGCACATAGCCCACTATCATAAACCAACTACTCTTACATGACTTAGCTACTTATTTATACATTTACAAAAATTCCTAAGCATGGGTAAACCCATGGGCCGACATCCCATAACTCGTTACATAAACCCTAGTAAACCCTTTGTTGGGTCCTCCAGTTCGCAAAATGAGTGATATCTCGCAATCTCCACTCTGCCTGGGCGCTCCATCTTCATACAGCCTGTCAAAGTCCCAAAAGTGGTCAAACACGGCCAATATTTCCTCAAAACTTGGTCAAGGGCCAACACTTAAGGAGAGCAAGGTGCTAGGGCCTAGAATTGCCTACACCCTAGCATTTTGTCTCTTTAGTTCAATGCATAGGGGGACTTAATTTACTACTTATCCTATGCATTTTCCCACTTAGACTTGTGTGCATTATCATAAATTGATGTGGAGTCTTAGAAGAAGTCATCCACTTTGACTCCATAAGCCCTAGAAGGCACTAGTTCTTGCCTCTCTCTTGTTGAAGGATTGATCAAACACTCAAAAAATTTTCTCCTAATATTTTACTAACTGTTGACCACCTATTTCGACTAGGGTTCAACGTCATGTACCTTATGGTGCAACAAGTTTGAATACTTTTGGCTCAGCAGGGAAATTTTGTCCCCAACACTTTTTCTATGTACACGAAATGTCTGCTCCCCAGCGTGGAATAATAATGTAATATGTTAAGCATGGGTCAGTTTTTAGTTAGTTGCCTAGGAATTTATCGTTAGGGAAGTCCTTTCATCGAGTGTTTTTTTTTTCCTCAGGTAATTAATCTTGCCTATCGGCAATTTTAATTATCCTTGAGTTTTCATTCAAATAATCCTCCAAAGTGGTGGAAGGCGTTCTAATGATCAAGCCCAATGGGTGACTAAGATTTATAAGTGTTGTAAATGACCATGATAGACATCTCCTATAGTCTTGCGGAATTCCGTTAAGTTCTGATACGATTTTTTAATAATTAAAATTTCCATAAATTGGGAATTTTTAATTAATTTTTATGTAAAATTTAAAAATTTGGTCCTTGGGAATTTTGTATAGGGTTGTGGCTAATAAAATCAAATGGATTATGACCCCCTACACCCTTGGACTAGGTTTTAGCTAAATTGGACAAGTTTTGCTAGCTCAATGTCCATGAGGAGTCCAAGTCAGTGAAAAAGAAGCATTTAATTAGCTAAGGTAAAAGAGCCAAATTTTGTAAACATGACTAAAGTCATGAAAGGGGATGGGGAAATGTTTCCTAAAGCCTTTCCTAAGATAGGAAAGTATTATAAAGTGAGAAAACACCCCCCTAAGGAAAGTTATCACCATTTCATGAGTTTCCCTAAGGGGAAGTGTGCCCCCTCTACTTAAATGATTGGGAAAAAGGTAAAATTAAGTGTTGGAGAAGGACCCCACACCTTGGGCACCCCCCTTGGTGCTAGGTTAGAGGTTTATACAACACAAAAGGGGGATCCACCCCCTCACACATTGTATCTCTCTCCTAAAGTGTGTCCCTCCCTCATGTGGTTCGCCCCCCTTGAGTGGAGCCCCCTCTTGCATGGATGCCACTTGTAAAGCATGTAGGGGGGTCTACCTTGTATTCCTCCCTTAAAACAAAGGCCTCCCCTCCTCATTTCTCAATCTATTTTCAGTGCAAGTCTTTGCTACCCAAATTTCTCCCCTTCTCTTCTCTCTCTCTCTCCCATTCTCTTCTTTGTAATCTTGATGCAAGTATTTGCATCAACATTTTGTGGATAATAAAAGAAGATTTGGAGGATCTCTTGTGTGCAATTGGAGTATTCTTGGTGTTGTTACATGGTGTTCTCTTTGAGGTGATATTGTTGCATTCTAGTTTTTTATTTTCTTGCTTACATTGTTCTAACTTGGAGATCCAAGCAAAGTATTTTGCTTGGGATAGGTTGGTAGTAGTGTTTCTATTAGTCTTTGTGGGTTGTTTCTATTGAGGTTTGGAAAGTATTTTGCAAGCTATTAAGATTCACTCGCCTCTTTGTTTTATTGTGTAGCAAGAATTTACTTATTTGCAGGTTACCAAAGACTTGGAAGAGTGGATTTCAAATCTGAAAATTCACTTGTCCAACCATCCAAGGCTTCATTTTATTTTCTGTCATCATTTCCAACCATTGTTCTCTTACTTTAAAGCATTATTCTTGTCTAATTTGTCATCTAATCTCCATTTTTATGTTCATATTTTTACATTATAATTTTTGTTTTATGTACTAATAGAAATTAACAATTTCCAAGTCTTTTGTAGCATTTTCCAGCAAGCAAAGCTTGTTGTTTTATGCAGTTTTTCGCCAGGTTAAGGGAGAGGTGCAGCTCATTTTTTGCCCCAAAAGACTCAAGGAAGCATCCAAGAATTGTGGTGTCATACCCCTTTCCCCTTCTTACTTTCTAAATCATTGTAAGCATCCCAAGAGAGTCTCTTGGGCTTGCATTCTCATTTCTAATTTCCAAAATCTGATATTGTAATCTAGCTTTAGTATTTTTTCCACACCTTGCATAGTGATTGGCTTTGCCATCCATGCAAAATCGTGAAGGCTGGTTTAGAGTTTATTTTTATGTTCTTACTTAACATTGTTTGCCCCACTTCTCCCACAAAAGAGAAGGTTGTGTGGGTAGTGTAGATTCTTTCTTTAAAGTTATTTTCTTTCACCCACCTTGGCACAAAATCGGTAGGCTTGCCTTCCACATTGTGCCATTGTTGTGAGGTTGCTAAGTTATTTATTTTTTCCCACCTTTGTCCTTAAAGAAAATTTGTGTGGCTAGTCATTGTTGTTATTCATTTTCAAGATATTTCATTCAAGTTTATTGTTCCCACACCTTGCATTTTGTTTGGCTTTGCCAACCTTGCAATATCGTGAAGGCTAGTTTAATTTCATTTTATTGTGAAGTAATCGAATTGGTGCCCCGCCTTCTTCCCTGTATTCCCTCCCCTTGCCACTTTGTGGATCTTGGGTAACTAAGAAAGGGAAAAAGGACTGTGTGGCTAGATTAATTAGGTACTCAATCCATTTATTGTTTTAACCATCAAAATAGGGTGACTTGGGAGGCTAGAAGGGGTTGAAGCTAGGGATGGTTTCACGGCACTACGTGTCCCCCTTGTTGAACGCCCAAGAATTTTAGATTTGACCTGTGGATCTAGGGAAGAACCGTGTTTGTTCTTCTTATTGAGCGCTCGTCACTTCCTTTTGGTTGAATGGATAAGGACTTGGGGTAGTCATATAGCTTAGGATTGGAACAATTCACAATTAAATTCCCCGAAGGTCAAGAGAGACCTAAAAACTTACTAAAATCAAACAATACAACTTTCACAACATTTGCATTCCAAGTTTTGTTATTTACTTTCCAAGCAATTTTACTTTTCAATCAATTTACTTTTCAGTAAATTCTTTCATTGTGGATATTTACATTTACTAAAGCATTTTTTATTCTTGATTACAAGTATTGTTTATTCATTTGGAACTAATTGTATAAAGTAAAAGATCATTTTCATTGTTTAATTCATTGTGTAGATATTCCATGTTTTATTTCAAGTTATAGAAATATCTTTAATGTGCATATCTCAATAAGTGAATTTCAGTTACATTTAGGCACTGGTCTATTTATTGTCTTGTAAAAGAAAAAGGTTTGCCTGTCATTAAAAGAATTGCATTTCTGCATCGTTTGCTTGCCATTGGGTTGTGTCTCCCTAATTGATAACTAAATTAACTCCTAGATCATTAATCAAACTTCACATAGTTTAATAGGGTCTACCCCCCTTGGCTTCCCTAGGAGTGAGCCTCAACGAAAAAATTCTAGATTGAGGTGACAATGGGTCTAGACTTAGGCTTGTGCATCCAAGGACACACCAAGTGGGTTAGAGACATCTCCATGCTTGTAGGTGTGTATAAGGATGGTAACATCGTTGGCATCGTTGTCAATGATAAGTCTCATATCCTTGGTTAATAAACAAAATCTAATTAATTCTTTAAAAACTAAGTAATAAAGTTTTCCCTTAATTTTAAACTTGTGTTTTGTTATTTGGCATTGTTATCCCCGATTTCTGGGGATGACTAGGAGATCATGTCTCAAGGCCCATAGGTCCTAGACATGGAGTACTGAGAGCAGGATTGACCTGAGAATGGCCCTAGAGGGCCCCTCTTTCTCTTCTTCATCATACCTGTCTTGTCAGCAGCAGCATCATCCATCACCTTCGGCTTGGACTTGCATCAGACAAAGCTCTTGCTCCATGAGGTAATTGGTCCAGGTATCATGGTATGTGTCATGTTTGATCATTAGAACTTTCAGATATATGCATCAGATTCCTTACATTTCTGACGACTGCTTGGATCTTACACCAACCCACTTGACCATGGTTGGGGAAATTAACGGGGTGCCCTAGAAAGCTTGTATCCATAGGTTTTGGTTAGCCACCAGAGGGTATTTTGAAGAGCCATCGTCCGCTCCCACCATATTATAATTTTACATCTTATCTCCCATCCATCTATCCCATTCCCCTAGTCCAGACATTAGGATGACCTATTTGTGGGGTTTCACTTTATCCTGTGGGAAGAAGGGGCTAAAGGCCCAGGGGGTAAAGGCAGCTGGTAAAAGATAAAATCCATAGAAAATAAACCTAGAGATGCCTCGCCCAGGGATCCCCAAGAAGGAAATAAAAGGCCTCTCCATAAGAAACAAGAGGGACCCTAAGAAAATGTACAAAACAAGACCTAGCCAAGAGGATGGGGGTCTCATCACGATCCAACCCATTATGTTCATAGGTACCTAGCAGTATGACATTGTCATTATCTGGTTACCACGCCAGGGCAGTGACCTTTGGTTGCATGACCAAGGGAAAGGGGGTTTCATCACGAGCCAGCCTTATCATCTCTATGAAAGTACTCGTGGGTAACATTGTCAGCTATGGTCACCACGCCAAGGCAGTGTCCTCTAGTTAGACCTTGAGATAAAAAAGAAAGAAAAAGTAATAAATAAAAGAAAGAATAAAGGCAATAAAGGGCTTGGAAAAAATTGCATCCATGACAGGTACAAATCGCCTCCTACAAAGGCACCCACGAATAATATCACCCATGCCTTCCACTGTGTCTGGACATCCTTTAACCACACCACCTCGTGTTACATGGCTTGGATGATATCCTTTGGGAACTTTCCTTTTCTTATGGATGCTGGCCCAATAGGGAACTTTGTCTTTTTCTTCAGCTTTGTATAGTAGGTCATTGTAATGTCTTTGAGCTATTAGATGATATGCTAGGGGTTTTATGCATGAATTTGATAAAATTAATGATGAAATATGATTGACATTGCTATGATCTCGAGGACTAATGAGCCCATGGAGGGCGAATTTTTTGATGTGCAGGACCATGCCCGACGGACAGGTACCAAGTGGATCGATACACATGGGGAGATGATTAGTTCGGACCTCCATGGGGCTGAAGAGCCCATCATATGGTTGTTGGGACCTCATCAGAGGTAGAGACAGGACAGTGATTGGACAAACCTTTGCACGAGAAAAGAAGAAAGACATTTTCATCCAGGACGCCTTGGCTAAGCCCAGCCCTAGGGGGTTGACCCACTGCAGGTGGAACATGTCCCTCTGTTGACCCAGGACGTCCTCCAGAGATCCTTGATGTCACCTCCAGCGTGTGGCAGCTTTACAGGGCAGTTTGGCACATGTGGCAAAGTTTGGAGGCCCAGAGAGGGCCAATGTTTGTCTTCTAGTGCTAATATTTTCCCTAAAAAGGGCCAACAACTCCCTCTAAAGGGCTGGACATCTTTCTTATTGCTCATTTAGGGTTTTATTTAGCAGTTAAATGTAAAACAGTATGATTTTTAGTTATCATCCTTGTCGTCTTTTTTAATGACCAAATTTGTAATTAAGGGTCGTTGGATGATATAAATTGAGGATGTTTTCCCTCATTTTAAAAAACACACTTCACTCACACAAGTGAGATCTGATTTTTGCACCCTACTTGGGTAAATTTGTTGTCTAAAGTGAGGCTCACTTGCTACTGGAAGGATATTTTTGGCATTTATGGCATTTCTCTCAAGGAAGGTTTACAACTAGGGTTTGCTTGTGCTTTTCTTCATGACATGTAAGTAATTTTTCTTGCAAAACTTCTTAAATGAATGGTTGTAGGTGTAATTTCTTGCATTTGCTTATTGTATTGTTGATTTAAAACCCTAGGTAACAAGCACACAAGTAGGTCATTGTTACATGTCCCCTTAGAGAGAAAGATTCTCAACCATTGAAGAAAAGAGATAGAGCCTAGCCTTTGCTACACTTGTCTTGTTTCTTCTGAGCTAGCGTTGAAGTTATAAGTTGAAAAAAGGAGACGTCCTAGGCCTAGGTTGCCTACACCTAGGGTTTTAACCTTCTAGGGTTTGAAAGCCTTGTCTTTGCAACACTTTCTCCCTTAGACTTATTCTTTAGGCTAGTCATTTTGCCAAGTTGATTTAGAGAAGGAGGAAAGAGCATGAGGCCTTGCTTAAGCAACACCGTAGTGAGCCTCTTTCCCCTAGGGTTTTGATTCTAGGGCCATGCCTTTGCAGCACCATAGAACCCTACCTTCTAGTCTTTGAATCATCATCCTTTCAAGACCTTGTGCCCTTATCTTTTGACTCCATATACCCTTCGTCACTGATATTTTATCTCAAACGTTGGAGTTTTAGTGTGCAAAACTACTTTCAAAACTTTAAATTTTCAAACCCTAACTAAAAAACTAACTTATTTAGGCTGACGTCACAATTGGATATTTCATCTTGACACATTAAGAGTTGGATATAAGCAATTAATGATGATTTTAAGCATTTATTGAGTAAATTGTTGATTGGACATATTGTTGGCTTAGTCATCCTTTTGGATATTAATGAATTGATGGTCTTTCATAAGCTAATTGACAAAACGTTGACTTCATTTTATATCTATTGCATTGCTTATTGGATAATATCAGATAGTCATTGAAGTACTAACCCTTTGAGTTATAGCCTGCAAATACATATATTGTGTTGTTGTTGTCTTGTTCCGGGCAGGTGTTTTCAATAGGGCATACACTTCTTTTATTGGTTGATTAGCCGGACTATCTGACATTGGTGGTAACCTGTGAGGAGGGAACTCTAAAACTTGACCTCATATACTTTCTGCCTCTTCAAACCCCATGTTACCGGGGACGATTCCCCTGGGTTAACCTCCCTAAACAGAAAGAACCTCCCCATCGAGGTGACATTGGGTGGGGAAGGTTCCTGTTACGCCAATTTGATCCTTATCCCTTAGCCTGTGACCTAAACTACAAACTGTGCGATAACATTTTGGTGTCATTGTCGAGGAACACTGAGTCAATCTTCCTCAACGACAAATCTTTTGGTAAGCCTTGCCTCAAGGACCTTTCTCTTACAAGCTTACCTAGCGACTCCACTAGACTTTATTCCCCTATTCTTTGATAGTTTCAGGAAAACTATCTGGCGACTCCACAAACCTAAAGGAGATTCAATAATCCTCCTTTAGCTTTCAGAAAGAAGCCTCCTTTGAATTCACCTGTTGTCAAGTCACTTTTTGGAAAGAGACTTCCTTTAAACATGTCTACCTCTCAGACCGGTACTACAAACCCAGTTAACAATCACAGACAATGGTCATCTACTCAGTTCAAGCCATTAGACATGTTAGCCATACCTAGCTACCCTAGGAAAATGCCACCCAAGTATGAGAAGTGGTTTCCTAAGTTTACCGGCACTGATGCCACTAGTGCTGAAGAGAATATGAGTAACTTTGGGCATTTTTTCAGCTTCACCCCATTAGTGATGATGCTAAGGACTTGGTTATGAAGTTATTCTCTGCTACCCTTTATGATGTTGCAAGACGTTGGTATCTCAGTCTTCCTGATGGAAGCATCAAAACCATGGATAGACTTAAGCAAATTTTCCTCAGAAGGTGGAGCATCAAAGAAGACCCTAACATGTTGCTCACCCGACTAAATAGCCTTGCCAAGCATGAGAATGAGTCTATTCAGGAATTTCACACCATATTCGAAGCATTACTCCAACGAATTCCCCCAAACCATCATCCGAAAGATGATTATCTTGTTCACATTTATACCAGATCTTTCAGTGGCCAACTAGGGTATCTTCTTAGAGACAAAGACCCTCAATCCATTCAAGAAGCCCAAGAACTCGCTACCAACATAGAAGGAAATCTCCTTTCATCCAAGATTGAGCCCTTTACTAACCCTAGGGGGAGAATAGACAGCAAGCAAAAAGTGGTACACAATGTTGAGCCTACTTCGGATCTATGCACCAGTATCAGTA
The DNA here is from genome assembly GCA_009831015.1 of Picea engelmannii. Classification (NCBI taxonomy): domain Eukaryota; kingdom Viridiplantae; phylum Streptophyta; class Pinopsida; order Pinales; family Pinaceae; genus Picea; species Picea engelmannii. Next base: position 144,985 of record ML815694.1, read on the forward strand.
AGCTACAAGCTTATGTGGACAGCATCATGAAGAATCAAGAAGAAATGATGAACCGGATCGTTGGACTTGAAAAATCCCAGACCCAAGCACCTAGGCCCCCATTCAAAGGGCAATTCTAGAAAGGGAACCAAGCCTACAAATCGAAGAATGAAAATGAAGTACCGAATACTCTGGCCCCTACACGTCATTGATGAAAATCCTTGGTGTCTGGAATGCAGTGAAGCACATTGGGAGAATGAGTGTCCTTATAACGCCAGCCAACAACAAGTCAACAATCTGGACTGCTTTATGAATCTTCCTCAGATAAATATCACTGATATAGAACATCAGTAGGCCCTGAAGGAAGCAGCAAGACTGGCAATAATAAACAACTTGGACCAGGAATCACGAGAAAAGCTAAAAAATCAAGAAGTTCAAGTATACAGGAGAAAGAATCTGAAACAACCTATCGTTGATCAACCAAAATCTCTTGAGGTTCTTCCTCCCAAGACATCCAAGACAAATAAGGTTAACCTTGATTTTGACTTTGAAGGAGATTTGTCAAAGATGCATGTGAACGTTCCCTTAAAAGAAGCAATTAAGATCCCCTCTATAAAAGAACGCTTTGATACTTTCTTTTCTGGGACAGTTGAGCCTATGGACCCCCCAATCATGTTGCAGGATGATCACTTCAAGATCCAGTATGGTGAAAACCCCCTGTTCTTCATGACTCTAATGATGAACAACATATACCTTTACAATTGCATGCTAGATACGGGTGCTGGCGCAAATATGATGTCTCTTAAAGTCATGCAACAAATGGACTTGAAGGTCACTAGGCCTTACAGGAATGTGTGTGGTTTTGAATCCAAAGAAATACCCACACATGGTGTGGTCGAGAATGTCGAAGTACAATTGAAATAATTCCCCGAGAAGATAGTCCACATAGATATTATAGTGGTCGATGTCACGGACGTGTGGGGAATGATCTTGTCTAGGAAGTTTGGTGCAATGATAGGCGGGTCCCTTGAAATGGATCTCACCTTTCTGTGGTTACCTTTGAAAGATGGGACAATTGGATGTTTACTCAATGTGCCAATAACTAGAAATCACGTACAATATGTCGTTCCTTCCGAAAATAAAGCGTAGAAAGATGTGATACAAACTCTTCAAGAATATTCTCCGGAAGATATGCCCTTTTCAATAGAGGAAGAGTTTGACCAGATTGAGTGGCCCAAGAGAGAAGAATACCAACAACTCCTAGATGAGTTTCAGAACAAAGAGGTTGGGATGATGAAGATATTGAAAAGGAAAAAGGATGAAGAAGATGTGAAAATTCATCCATCCCAACAATAATTTTTTACACCAGAAGCCCACCCACCTCCCTCAATACAGTACACCAGGGTTGTTCAAGGAACAACCAAACACAAGATCAGGAAATACAAGGAGGGAGATTTGGTATGGATGTGGGATACTCAGAAAGGAGAGCCAACTAATGTGAAAAGAAGTACGCAATCATGGCTCGGACCTTTCAAAGTCGGAATGGAATCAGTTGATAACTCATACTATTTGTCCACTTTGGAAGGAAGAAGGCGCCCAATACCCATTAGCGGATGCCTCCTCAAACCCCACCAAGGTGGTGGGACATGATTGTACAGGTAAGTATAGGTAGGTAGGCATTTTCCGTGTATTATACCATTTTCATTTCATGATGGTTCATTTCCTCACATGCATATTGATTGTTTTATTTCAGTCATATATATATATATATATATATATATTTGCGGGGTGGCAATACCACCCCACCTTTGTTACTGATTCCCTATTCAAGTGTGAGCAAGTCTAAAAGTTTATGCCAGATATGTTGAGGTTCTCATGCGCTCTACGGTGAGCACATGTCCCCGAGTTGGAGCCAGATGTTATCCCCGATTTCTAGGGATAACTAGGAGATCATGTCTCGAGGCCCACAGGTCCTAGACATGGAGTACCGAGAGCAGGATTGACCTGATCATGGCCATGGAGGGCCCCTCTTTCTCTTCTTCATCAGACCTGTCCTGTCAGCAGCAACAGCATCCATCACCTTCGGCTTGGACTTGCATCAGAAAAATCTCTTGCTCCATGAGGTAATTGGTCCAGGTATCATGGTATGTGTCATGTTTGATCATTATAACTTTCAGATATATGCATCAGATTCCTTACATTTTTTACAACTGCTTGGATCTTACACTAACCCACTTGACCATGGTTGGGGAAATTAACAGGGTGCCCTAGCAAGCTTGTATCCATAGGTTTTGGTTAGCCACCAAAGGGGATTTTGAAGAGCCATCCTCCACTCCCACCATATTATCAGTTTACATCTTATCTCCCATCCATATATCCCATTCCCCTAGTTCGGACATTAGGATGACCTATTTGTGGGGTTACACTTTATCCTGTGGGAAGAAGGGGGTAAAGGCAGTTGGTAAAAGATAAAAGCCACAGAAAATAAACCTAGAGATGCCTCGCCCAGGGATCCCCGAGAAGGCAATAAAAGGCCTCTCAATAAGAAACAAGAGGGACCCTAAGAAAATGTACAAAACAAGACCTAGCCAACAGGATGGGGGTCTCATCATGAGCTAGCCCATTATGTTCATAGGTACCTAGCAGTATGACATTGCCATTATCTGGTTACCATGCCAGGGCAGTGACCTTTGGTTGCATGGCCAAGGGAAAGGGGGTCTCATCATGAGCAAGCCTTATCATCTCTGTGAAAGTACTCGTGGGTAACACTGTCAGCTCTGGTCACCACGCCAAGGCAGTGTCCTCTAGTTAAACCTTGAGATAAAAACGAAAGAAAAAGTAATAAATAAAAGAAAGAATAAAGGCAATAAAGGGCTTGGAAAAAATTACATCCATGACAGGTACAGCTCGCATCCTACAAAGTCACCCATAGATAATATCACCCCTTTCTTCCACTGTGTCTGGACATCCTTTAACCACACCACCTCGTGTTACATGGCTTGGAGGATATCCTTTGGGAACTTTCCTTTTCTTATGGATGCTGGCCCAATAGGGCACTTTGTCTTTTTCTTCAGCTTTGTATAGTAGGTCATTGTAATGTCTTTGAGCTATTAGATGATATGCTAGGGGTTTTATGCATGCATTTGAT